>JAJJWW010011121.1:0-14411 GCA_023531295.1 Papaver armeniacum
CTAGAAAATATAATTATCTACTGGATTATATACAAGGAAAATTCACCATACACCAACAATCGAAAGAGTTGAGGATCAACCCAAAAGACGGGATGCAGAAATTTTAACAGCCTCACACAATTATAATAGGACAGAAATCAAAGTGAGACTGCAAAACAAAATGAGCTACCCCCAAACCTGGATTTTTCAACGGATATACTTTTGGACACAAAATCTCGTAGTTTTGGAGGTTCATCATGCACAAGGTCTAGTTCAAAATGAGTTTTGTTAAGAAAATATAGATATACACATTCCAACTGTGGCTCCTTAAAGGTATTATATTTTGATGCAAAATAGTCCAAGAGGACTTGGAAGGCACAAAGTTCCAATCGTAGATTAGGTCCTCTTAGAAAATTTGGTTTTACAATGTTGTTACAAACCAAATCTAGGTTGAGTGCAAGATTACCGGTTTGTGACATGGGCGGGGAAGTTGAGTACGTCTAAGTTATTTTCGTGTATATAATCATTGGTACCAACACACACTCTCCTAAAGTCGAGAAAAGGCATATCATGTTCATTTTCATAGAACAATTCATCAAGCCCTAGTTCATAATCATCATCATCCAAAACCTTTGTGTCATGCATAAGAGAATGGAGAGGAGCAACACACTGTGTTCTAGGAATGGAATCAGATGCATTTAAGTTACATTCATTTTTAGGCTCAAAAATATCACAATGCAGTCTATTTTTTCCCAAGTCAGAAACAAGTAGTCATTGAACAAATCAGCAAACCCCAATTCACTATCATCAGCATCATTTTTAGTTTCAAGCATAGGCAAATCAGCAGAAACATCACAATGTGAACCGAGCGGAAGAATCGGACACATTATTTATATTTTCATGCATAAGAACATTAGTGTCAACAGATAATTCAACCTTTCCTAAGTCACACACAAGTTGTGTGTTATGCTCTTCTTCACGGGACGAGTTGCACGGACTCAAGATGAGTAACCACATCACCAAAAATTCGATTATTCTGTGGTTGAAAATCCCACAACACACCCTTGTGATATTATAATGATAATATTTTGTAGTCTAAATCTTATTAATAATCAAATTTCAAGTTAAAGTGCTAAATAAATTGACACGAGATTTTTTACATGGTTGATCAATGTGATCTACGTCCCTTGGTTCTTCACTATGATTGTTGAGGTTACATAAGAATTACATTTACAATCTCCGTTAATGGATATTTTGTAGAGCTCTAGATCTAATTTTAGGGGAAGAAGATGATAAAAGAAAATAAAGTTTTTCTCCTTTAAAAATATCTCGAAAATAATATCTTTCTCTCTCTCTTACCAAATTATCCTCCTTTCTCTCTCCTGCTCTCCTCTTATATAGGTGTTTACATAGTGGGTGACAGCTATGTTTGTCCCTTATTTTCGGATCCTAGCCTGCGGCAGCAATCGCAAGAGCTTTAATGTTAATCTTCATAAACACTCTAAACTTGGCATGATCATCACACTTTTCTCCCTGTTTACTGCCACCGTCATACATTACGTCGTTCTTCAAATTAACCTGCGACACTCGCAATGTGTTGTAGATGAACACTTCTGCAAATATGTCCTTACAGCGATATTATGATCCTACATCTTGCCTCTTTTTTCTTGAATATTGCTTGAAGAGCGATCTTTAAGAAAAAATCTGTTGTTGTAGTAGTCTTTGATTTTTGTTGATGAAGGAATGAGCGGAAGAATACTGGACTTGAAAAGTACGTACTTGCCTCGATTCTTTTGCGAAGTTCCGAAGCTTTGCGAAATAAATAAGAAGTATCAACCCTTGAAGTATGCGAAGTATGAAGTATCCTTGAAGAAGTATAAGAAGTATATGTCCATGATTGCGAATGAGAAGTATTGCCTCTGTTCATGCGAAGTTATTATTCCATTTTTGGTGAGGATTCTTGCTATTCACTAGTGAACATCCACTTTGGAAATGATTCTTGCCGAGAAGATGAAGGACATAAAATGTTTTCTTGGTTATCCATAGTTGCCTCTGTTCTTTATCTATGAGGGTAGAATCCTTGAGAAAGTGTTGACTGAGCGAATTGTTTTTGCATTCTTATTTTGCCTCTGTCTCATGCTTTGCGCTCATGCGATAATATAATCCCTTCAAGTTGCTTATCTTATCTTGTGAAATAATCACATTCGCGAAATTTTTAATAATTCACGAAATTCGAATATCTCTGCGAAGTTTTGAATAATTCGCGAAATTCTAAATAATTTTGCGAAATTCGATAACTCGCTGAAATTCTGAATAATTACAAATTTTATAAAATACTTGTTCGAATATAATGCTTATGTAATGATTATGTTATGAAATGTGTATGCGATGTTTATGCCATGAAATGCTTATGCGATGCTTTCATGATGCAAGTATGATGCTTGTATGATGAGAATGCTTATCTACTGCAATGTATAGCTAATGTTTGTGTTACTTATCTCATTTTGCCGCTCTAGAATTGATGTAGCTTTAAATCGCTTCCATTCTTCATTTCTATGATTTTGTCTCTAGTATATGCATTCCTCTTTTCGTATTTATTGTTTCTCGTAAGTTCTTACTTGTGCTTCATCTTTTCTTATTCCTGCACTATTAGTATCGCATAATAATATGATCATAATATCAATTGTGCGGCGTTTGCATTGCCTCGGCCTCTTTATCATGTATATGTTCGCAAGCTTATCATTTAATCATTTTCTCAAGCTCGCAAGCTTATCATGTAATCTTTTTTGCGATAAAAGAACTGTATTACCTGCATCCAAATTGTTTATGTTGAATTTTGTCATTGCGACAAGATCGCAGGACGTCTTTACATTTTCATGTAATGACCCATTAATCTTGCCTTATCATTTATCTTGTGTGGTCTTATTTTGCCTTCCTAGTTAAAGGTCTTATTTTGCCACCCCTTATTATTGCGACAATATGACAGGCCTAAGTATTCTTGCGAACATAAAGCCCCATGACATTGTCGTCTTGCGACGAAATCGCGGGACGTATTTACACTTTCATGTAAAGACCCATTGATCTCGTCTTATCTTTATCTTTTGTATTATTGCCTCTTCAGGATCATCGCACAAATATGACAAGCCTAAATTTTCTTGCGAAAATAAAGCCTCATGACATTTGCGTCTTAAGACACTTATCAGCTCCCTAATGGAGGGTGCGCCCTTATCATCTCCCTGGTTGCCCCTTCAAGGAGGCGTACATCGACCATACAAGACTAGCTCCTCCCATCCGGTCTTAACAACAACCTGATTGTTTTGCAGCCTCTTATCCCTTATACCTATAGGGCTTACGGTTACGAGCTGCACCCTAAGTGGAGTTTTCTTCGGGCCGAGTGCAGCATGTGCCAAGACTTGCCAAGAATGGCAGAGACACTTCAAATGCCCCAGGCACTCTTGGCTCAACCGTGTACCTCGGCGCCTTGGTCATACTGCTGACTCCTTGGAAGAGACCCTCGGGCGTCCAACCGGGTATAACCTTATATATATAGTTGGAAATCCAAGGTATCTCTCCAGGATAGGCTTTCATGGGCCCCAAATCTCCATGACTCAGGTTCCAGGAGCGGTGTAACCTTTTCCCTGAGCCATGTCAAGAGATACCCCCTTATATGACGCACTTTAGGTCTTACATTTGCCTCTTACGAAATATCATTCGCGGACTAGGGTGTACGCCATAAAGGTTCGTCCCATTCACTCATTCATTCATTTTTGTCAATTCGTTCAGTCATTCATTTTTGATTATCTCTTCTCATTATCTTTGCGAAATTTTCGCATTTCCATTATCGCATGTCTTCATTCTTTCATTCATCCTTTCATTCATTCCTTCATTTCTGTCACTTCCTTCACTCATTCTTTCATTCATGTCATTTCTTTCATTCATTCTCATAATATCATATCATTTGAAACAAAGTAAATATTCAAGAGAAATTCTAATACATTATGGTCCTGAAATCTTTGTAGTTGTGAAATCTTTATAATTCTGCGATCGTATCGCGTTTTGTGATTCAAATCAAAATCTTTTATTGTCTATAAAAGAAATATTCTAGAGAAATATTCAAGTTGAATTTTCTAGGTTTTTTTTTTAATTTTGAAATCTAGAAATCTTTGTAATTTTGAAGTCTTTATAATCTAGAAATCTTAGTAATATTTGTAATCTTGCGATTGAATCGCTTTTTTTGTAATCAAATCAAAAATCTTTTATTTTCTGTAGAAGTAAAATGTTCAAGGAAATTGGTACTTAGCTTTTGTGGTTTGTTGATGTTGTTGTCTCTTGCGAAGTATATGATTTGCTTGCGAAGCTAGCATCCTTGAAATGTATAAACATCGCACAAAATATAATTAGCTCGCATCAAAAAGAAGTGTGAGAAATGAGATTTGAACCCTTGACCTGCCTCTTGCATATTCTCGCACCATACCAATTGTTCTAACCCTCTCTTGCGAAATTAATTTGCGAGATAGTCATCAACTTTCTTCTTTGCGAAATAGGCAAAGTCCATGCGAAATTTCGCATAACAAAAATAAATGTGCAAGAAGCAAGAATTGATCCTGCGACCTGCTGCTTGCATTCATGCCTCCTGACCAAGTTTCCTAGCTCTTGTTTGTGAAAGAATGTGACCATATCGTTCTTTTAATGTGATCTTCGTCTCTAGCATTTCGAGTAAAAACATGCAAAAAGTCTTCGAAAGTTGGGATTCGATCCTGCGAACACGAACGCATACTCTGCTGACTTTACCATATGTGCCAACTTCTATTTTTGATAAAGTTGGCGAAGTTGCCTTCTTATTCTTTTTCTTCTCTTGCGAAGTTGTCTCTTGCAGCACCGTTTGACAATCCCTCTTGAATGCATAAATGCCGTAGCAAAAATAAAAGGTCATGTGGCGAGACTTGAACTCGCGACCTTATGTTTGTATTCCATCGCCCAGACCAACTGTACTAGTTTCCTGTTTGTGACATAATGGAACAATGGTTTTGTTTATTGATAACTTCATCTCTATGTTACTCAAAAATTCACGAAAAAATACACTCAATGCGAGATTCGAACCCGCGTCTTCAAACCCATTCTCTTTGCTTGTTACCAACTGTGCTAGCCCTGCCTCTGTGAAGTGTTTCTGCGAAATAATCACCTATTTTATTCTTGCAAAATACTCTTGCGAAAAATACACGTTCGTTGAGATTTGAACTCGCAACCATGAACTCATTAACCTCGCAGGTGACCAACTGTGCTGCCTCTTGCTTGCGAAATAATGAAACAACCTTGCGAAATTATCAATTTTTTCTCCTCTTTGCGAAGCAAAAAATTCTTTGCGAGGAAGGAGATTCGAACCCAAGTCCTCTGGTTTGCATACTTCTTCTTTTTCGCACTTGAAAGTTCAAAAATATTTGAAAAAAATTGTGTGGCTGCGAATTCGAACACATGACCACAGGTTTGTTTGTTCCCACTTTGACCATCTCTGCTAGCTTTTGTTTGCGAAGATATGCATGTAGCCACCTCTTATTCTTTTCTCCTCTCCAGGCTGTAGAAAAAATGTGAAAAAATATGACTGTGGCGAGATTCGATCTTGCGACATCAAGCTTCTTCGCTCCAACTCAAACCATGCGTGCGAGTTTCTGTTTGTGATAAAAATCCACGGCGTTTTGTTCTTATCCTTTTCTTCGTTCTTCCTTTATTTCCTTCAACAATTTGCCTCTTGCTTTTTCTCCTGAACATGGAAATCTTCAATTGAAACCTTGGTTTTCTTAGTGAATTTCACCACGAAACTATTTTTTTCTCTTATTCTTTTCATATCTTTGAATTGTTGATGATGTTTACTCCTGAAAGTGTGATTTCTTCCATGAAATTTCCATTTTTGAACCTAAAATTTATAGATCTAAATAAAAAGTATGAGCAGTAACTAATCTTCATGGAAATTTCTTGAACCAACAAATTACGGGAAGGATAAATCCTTTACTCCTCCTGTTTCTAAGCGCCAAAATGTAGTTAGGGATTTCCTAACCTGACCCTATAATATTTGTAGATCTAAATCTTATTAATCATCTAAATTTCAAATATAAGTGCTAAGTATAGAATTGACACAGGATTTTTACATGAGTTCGATCAATCGATCTACATCCATGGTTCTTCATTATGATTGTTGAGATTACATAAGAATTACATTTACAATCTCGGGTGTGGATATTTTGTAGGCTTTCTAGATCTAATTTTAGGGAAGAAAGATGATAAAGAAAATAGAAGTTTTTCCACTTTAAAAATATCTCACTCGAAAATAATATCTTTCCCTCACTCTCTTACCAAAATTATCCTCTCTTTCTCTCTCTGCTCTCCTCTTTATATAGGATATTACATAGTGGGTGTGACTATGTTGTCCCTTGTTTTCGGATCTAGCTTGCGGCAATATCGCAAGAACTTTAATGTTAATCTTCGCAAACACTTTCTAGCAGCGGGATCATCACGCTTTCTCTACATTCACGCCATCCGTCCTCACGTTACGTCATTCTTCAAATCAACTGCGATACTGCAATGTGTTGTAGATGAAAACTTCCTTGAAATAAATCCTTACGGCGTATTCGATCTACATCGTGTGGGCTTCCATAATAAGCAGGTGGGGTTCTCGATAAGCCCAGGTTTCCACAATAAACCATATTGGGCTTCCATAATAAGCCATGCGGGTTTCCTCAATAAACCCACAGGTTTCCACAATAAGCTAGTATTTTACCGGAAATATCAAAATAGCTTGTGCGGTACTCATTTACCACTATTTTAATAGGCTACGAACAAACACCATCACGATTTTATAGAGTGGCATTGTGTTTTTTCTTTGAATACCATGCTGAAAGTTGATGGAACAATCGATGCGACACATTGTTCACTAGAAACAATGCTTATAATATGTGGTCCACATTGAAAAAATAATTGATATGCTTCCATTGCAACGTTAAAAATTTGAACACGATCAATAAAATCAACGTGATTTTCTTGGAATTATTTTTTACAATAATCGGCGTGAGTAGCCATCCGTTTCCAGCCGATTGTCAGAATGAACATAGTTTTCTTCATTTACCATGGATTGAGAGAAAAATAAAAATTAGAAAAGAAAAATTAAATTAAAAATTAAAAAATTAAAATTTAAATGGAAATAAAATAAAAGTACAATGGGAGCTGTCATTATCATAAAAAAATATGGATAAGAGGTTTCATTTTACTTTAAATTATTTGATTTTGTTTTTTTCATCCCGAATTAAAACACATATCCCAGATTTGTGGGATCATTTCAAGGGAAATGATACAATCTAACACTAGACGAACCAATGATTTGGCGATACGTCTAGTTTTTTTCTTTTCTTTAAGTGCGGAAACCTCGAAACCGAAGGGTAGGATTTGTTTTTCATAATAATAATAAAGTGAAATATGTAGAATTTCTTTGCATTTTATAAATTGAAGAAAAATTATCGGATAAAAACCTACAAAATAAGGTAGATGGATAAAAACCATGAGGGAGCGTTTCAGTTCTCTAGCATTATATACAATCCCACCCATATTTCTATGGAATTCGAACTTGAACTCTACTTTTAATGATTCATTTCTTTTATCACCTTGGATATTGTTTCTTATTTCAACATATATATTTTTCGCCTCTTCTCTACCTTTCCATGGACAGAAGTAGGATAGTTTACATCTAGGATTTATATGCAACATATAGCCTTTGTCAGGGTTAATTTCCTCTTTTTTTGTGATAATTAAAAGTACAAGATTCGAAACTTGAAAAACACATGCACCATACATATGAAAGAGTATACAATAATTATGTTGGCAGTATTTGGCGAATCAAATACCATGGTCTAACTAATAGCCATTATTTGATAATATCGTTGAAGAGTTTTGTGAAAGAACTACGTGAAAGGTTTTGTCTTGGTGATTCATGTCGAGTAGACCTTGTCATTATGAGAATTCTTAATTCATGCGTTGTAGGGAGGGACTTATGTCACCACAAACAGAGACTAGAGCAGGTGTTGGATTCATATCTGGTGTTAAAGATTACAAGGTTATTTACTATACTCCTGATTATGAAACCAAAAATATTGATATCTTTGCAGCATTCCGAGTTACTCGTCAACCTGGAGTTCACGAGGAAGCATAGGCGCGGTAGTGAAGGAATCTTCGGTTAGTGTGGACAGCTGTGTGGACCTATGGACCTACTATCCTTGATCGGTACAAAGGAAGATGATATGACATCGTCCGTTCTTTGAAGACAATCAATATATTTGTTATATAGCTTATCCCTGAGCCTTTTTGAAGAAAGTTGTTGCTAACATGTTTACTTTTGTCATCGGTAGTGTATTTCGGTTGAAAGTGCTTGGCGCTCTATGTCTGGAAGAGGATGCAAATTCTTGTTGCTTATGTTGAAATTTTCCAAGATCCCACCTCACGGTATCCAAGTTATTTGAATAAATTGAATAATTATGGTCTTCCCATGTTGGGATATGAGACCAAAAATTGGGGTCAAGTTGTTAAGAACTACGGTAGTGCTAAGAACTTCGACATTATATTTTCACCTTTTCAAGAAATGGCCCTACTTTTCTTATATCAATTATACGTGCTTCTCTACGATAGAACATAAACAGGTAAAGCTTGTCTCTCCTGGTTTTTGGTTTTAATGAGTTGATGAGCATACTGGAAGTTTTGGTATGTTTTTGTGTGTTGTTTTTTACCTTGTTTTCCCCTCTGTTCATTAAGACTTTTTGTTAATTATATATGCGAGCTGAATATTTGTTAATACTTCACAAAAAAAAAAAAAAAAAATTAATTAAAAAGAAAAAGCGCATAGGCTCTTGTTGACTTCAACGGCAATTGTGGCACAAGTTGGAATTGGAACGACCGTAGAGGGTAAGTCTAAGAGTCTAAGACTTGGGCTCCAAAATATTTATGTGTCAACCACTCCACCGATGGACTCTAGGAGTCAGTAGCGTTGTTTTTTTTTTTTTGATCGGTAGGAGTCAGTAGCGTTAGAAAAACAAAATCAAAGCCGGGGTTCCCAAAAGTGGGAAACGATTGGGATCTGGGTGCTGAATATAAATATGTATTCCAGGTGGTCAGTATCTCTTCATGCGCATACTTTATCAAGTATCACTCATCTAAGTGCATTGCCTAGTATGGGATAGGAAGGAGGGACCACCAGTCCACCACACTTCTGAAACCACCACCCAAAACACTAGCTCAGAGGTCCAAAGTGCACTGTGCACACCTGACATCACATGGGGACACCATGGCAAATAACATAATACCCCAGATAATCTCACTTTGCGTCCAACTCTTTGTGTTTGTTTTGTTGCCTTCACACTGTAGTTATTTTCCTTGGCAAAGAAGAATATTCAGTTGGCATTTTTAGATAATGCGAGAAAGGATTTGTCAATTCTTGGAGATCAGAAACTGTCAAGGAACTACGACAGGAACTTCGATCAAACCCCAGCATTGTAGTGGGATACAACTTTTATGCTGACAGGAAAATTTATGCATCAGTTATAATGAGGTGGCACACAAAGGTATGCAAGGTGCACAAATAAGCAAATGGAAGTATCTAAAGCAATTACAAATCAAAGAAGAATATGCAGACCTTTTGGATAGAAGCGCTTCTACTTCATGTTACAAATCATCCATTTACGATAAGATAATTTACCATGAAGGCATCAAACGGAAAATCCTAGAAAGATCTTTCGATCTTTATCATTTCTTTACACCACATTTTATCATTCATATTATCTTCCACATCATAAAAAATCCAATCTTGTAAAGAGTGCATGAATTTGTTAGAGAGTGGCGAGTGTGATAACAATGTCCCTCTTATTGGTTAGGGGGTGTCCATATGGTGTAGATTGACTAAATACCATTCACCTTAAATTAACCAAAATTAAATCAATTTTTTTTAATTAGCAAAATCAAATCGGTTTTTTTTCATCTTTTTCTTCATCTTCTCTTCTCCTCCATCAACCCTAACCTCCATTAAACCCGAAAAATGTCATCGTCTTGATTAATCGGGGATTTGAAAAATGTTTGGAAAAACCGGATTGAGGTTTAGTTTATGCGTGTTGGATTTAAGTTAATTTTGTATTAAAAATTAGGGTTTTGAATGAAAATTGAAATTGAAATTTAAGGGTTTATGCTGGTTCTGGTTGGTAATAACTCAAATACTGTAGAAGTAAGTTCTTAATTTTGAGAATATGTTGATTCTGGTTTTTATTTGCATCATATTTATCAAGTAATTGAGTTACGGTTTGAAACTCAATTAAACTAACCAGTAAATCATCACGAATGTTAACAACTTATCAAATAGTTATATACGGTTCAAAAGTTAAGATGACTTACCTTGGCAAAGGTTAGTTCAGATTGGTTTGATTCATTAGTTACCAACTTAGTAGGTTAGTTCTGATTGGTTTATAATCATTAGTTTAACCGTAGTGAACAGCTCCCATACAGAGACTCATTTGAAAATGGTATTCTAGTCTCATGACACGATATCAAGATACGAACAACGGTGTCCAAGAAGAAAATGGTATGCCTAAAGTTTGGTTGAAACTAAATGTCCACCTATTTGTTAGTTTGAAGGGCCACTTTTTGATTCTTCCTCGGTTGGTATTGTTTACCAAATTCTGAACCGTAAGTTCCCCTACGTTCGTAAGGGAACAAATATATAACCGTAACTTGTTTCACGGGTTTTCCCAACATGTAGTTACGGGTTGTAACGACTCCATTCCAACCGTATGTTCTTAAATTTTGGGTTTCCAAGTGGGCCGGTCTGATTAGTAATTGATACATTACTGAACAAGTAATATATAATACGGTTGGTAATGACTCAATTCCAACCGTATGTTCTTGAAATTTTAAAATTTGATTTGTTACGTACTTTAAGTATACCTAGTCATTTTCAATCTTTGGGTTCTTCACTTTGTTGGTTAATTTTTTCAATTGGTTGAGATTGACCTTCACAAATATCAAAAGTTTCTTTTTTCTTCTCTAATTTTTAATAACCTATTTTAGAGTTATGAATCATATGATAAGTGAAAATTAATTATCAACATTAATCTTGATTATCAACACTAATCTTGATTATCATTACTAATCTTGATTATCAACAATAAGGGCTAATTAGTCATTTCGATTCTATTTGATAAAGGGACACTCAGAAAATTACTTGTAATGACCTTTTTGTCTTATTAGAGTGCTAGCCCCTCTACCATTCATTCCATAGCCTTCTAGTGTTTCTATGTTTGTCTGGCGACCAGCCACGCTCTCTCAGTTGGCTGCTCGACACGTGCCCCACTGACGACACTAAATGCGAAGTGGTTGGGGCGGTCCGATCTGCGCTTTCAAGCGGTGTCGATCTTCCCCTTGTCCGTGTTGTGTCGGTTGGACCTTCCCCGGCCGTTGATTATGCCTCTCGTGATGAGGTAAAGTGTAACAGTAGTTCTTGGGTGTTATGTGGAGATATCTTCCTTTGATATCCTTCATCTTCGACCGTTGAGCTTCGACAGAGCCACTTATTTGTCTAGATCCTATGGATGCCCCTATTGTGTCATCTACTTTTATGACGTGGCCTCCACGTGGGTTTTGCTAGTACACGTGGTGAGGGAGATAAATAAGTGTACTTACAAGAACCATAGAAAATGTGATATAGTTTGTCATTTTCCACGTTAATCGTTGCAAAAAGTTGTCGTTTCTTTATCCATTTCCCATTCTATATGAAAACACAAGATGTCGGAAATGAGAACCTTCCGAGTGGGTAAATTATTAGAGGTGTAAAACGTGCCGGCCCAGCACAACACATCCTACGAAATCACGTGCTTAGCGTGCTATGTGTCGTGTTGTGCTGTCATAGGAGATTATGATGTCCCGTCTTGTCTTAGTGCTAGAAAGGTGTCTTGGGCTGAGGCACGTGCCCAGAAAAAATAAACGTGTTGTCTTGAGTCGGGTCTTATGCAGAACACATTTGACTATATTTTTTCCAATATAAATGTTTTCCGAATATTTATATGTGATATTATGAAAAATAAGTCAATATAACGGTAGTAAAATGTGAATAATTGGCTAGAATAAAGTTTTTGTGAAATATACACAAAATGTGATGTATTGTGCCTTGTTTTGTAGTATTTTATACATATTTTGACGTGCTTTCTTAACGTGTTGTGATGTCTTAGTGCCTGAGCCTTAATCCGTGCCAGCGATGATTTGTCTTTGGAGGTTCTTGTGCCAATTAGTCAAACCCAACACGTCTAATTTAATTGCGTGTTTGATCAGTATTTGAGTTTGGTGTGCTCAAATTTAGCGTGCGATGTTTGTGCTCTCGTGCTGCACATCAATTACACCTCCGTAAATTTCTCCTTCGATCTTATAGAATTTGGTAATTTCCCATTAAATTTGGTAATCTCCCGAGTAGCCTTGATAAAAAATTATGTAAACTGACTTTCTGCAAAATTTGTTGAAAGTGGTTTCCGAAATGCACCTAAGACATTTGAAACGATGCAACTAGTCTTATGCATATGACATTCTGAATCTCCTAACACTATGTTTTGTTTTCAAACGTCGATTATGATCTGGCGGATCTGAAGTCAACCCTTCTTTCGTCGAAGTCAAATGTCGAGGGCGAGTTTGTTTTCCATTTGACAGATCCTACGACTCGAGACTTAATCACGATTGAACCCATTTTAGTCATATGTAACAAAAATATCACGATTCATGGGACCAAACCACCGACTCCATATATTTTTTGAGTACCCTTGGATAAAAAAATTATGTATTGCAACTTTGTTGATTCAATATGTTCGTTTTGAGTCATGTCTCATTCAAGTCGGTGATTTAGTGCGGTCGGTTCAAAATCCAAATGACTCGATGAGTCAACAGTAAACAAACATGGTATAAATATAAAATAGAATACATTTTAGCCACTTTCTGAGTCTTTTGAAAGTGGGATCAATTTAAGACCCTAAACTCCAGCAGAATACATTTTAGAGCTTCTCCTCTTGTTTTTGAACTTCCATTCCAATTAGCTTACATAATAGTGACAAACCCACAAAAGAGATGTCCCATTATTCCAAGCGTTATATTCTCCGATTTGTATTGTAAAATCATCACAATGTACTTGGCTTGGCTGTGAGGTCTGCATCATCATCATTATTATCATAACTTGTAAGGCTAGGCTAAAGAAGAATCAGAAGTAACTTCACATGCAAAGCAAAGAAAACTACCTAACATGACTTCAACAGAATCTATCATTTCCATACTCATTCTTGACCATATGAAATCAAATATGTCATGTACAATGTATGCAGCAGCATGGTTCGTTTTTAGGGGTTTTGAGTATTGTTATGGAGTAGTAGGGGTTTTCATTCTTGACCATTCTTGACCATATGAAAAGATATTAAAACTGTTATGGAGTAGTAGGCTCTCTTGTCTTATGAAAGTCCATATAACAGCCTGAATCCCGTAGTTTGGAAAACTTATATGTGATGAATAAAGCATCATGAGCTTTTCTCATCTTTTGGCAGTTGCATGTACACACTCGCTTTTGAATTGCTTCAATAAGTGGGAGATTATGGATGTCAATGCGTCTTTTAGAAGTGTGATCATTTGCCTTCAAGTACTGTTTTGTTCTAATCGACCTTTGATTTACTAGTTACTCGACGACTACCGAATGTTAATGAGACAGTGAACCGTTGCTGGTTCATGGTTATCTAGGTCAAGAGTCAAGAATCCTCTTGGGTGTTTGGATACCAAGATCAAATTAACTTTTACAAATAGAAGAATCTTGTTTTTGGCTGCTGAGAATAATTTCTACTTCAGAGAAATAGAATTGTTATGGAAGTTTTAATAGCGTGTTTGGCAGCAGAAGCAAAAGTAGTTTATACAGAAGTTAAGAGGCATTGCGATAATAATTGTCCGTTGTATTCTTAAAACCCTCGTAACTCAGTGGAGCCAAGAGAGATTTTATCATAAAAATCTAACAACTTATAAAAACAATAGGATAATCATTATCAGTTTAGTGAAATTTAGTGGGACTAACATAAAATTAAGTGGGTTTCTCTAATTGGTGGACCCAACAAATAAAACATCAGATAACCATTATCCGTTTTTCTCTTAAAATCGGCAATAACCACAAAATATAGGCTCTTCCCAGGCTGATATGTAAAGGAATTTGGGAAGACCTTGGGCATCTCCATAAAACCCGGTCTTAGAGCATTACTTTGAAAAAAAAGACATTTTTCTTTCGAAAATCGTGTAGTTCTCACTAAGGTTACTTTACGGGAAGTAAAAGTCAATAGCTAAAGTTGAAAACAAAACAATTTGTTTCGTTGAAATTTATTTTTACTTCTAAAATTCATTCCATA
>JAJJWW010011122.1:0-17133 GCA_023531295.1 Papaver armeniacum
TACATATAAATAAGATGATGTGTGTTTATTTCTTTTGGTCATGAAACGCCTCTTTGGAAATTTCATTAGATCGTTCTTGTACCTTTCGCCAATTTTATTGATAAAAAGGGGGAGAATTAATATGTAGTTCACACTACAAATACATATGGTTTTGGATCATTATGTAAGGGGGTTATTTCCATATGAGATGGAGTATTGACTAAGGGGGAGTGATACATATCACCACAAGATTGTTGTTGAAGTTGTGATACAATTGAACTTGACGCCGTGTAATGATATGCTATGACACTGTATAACAATGATTGAGAACTCTTGTTTTATTATTTTATAGCTACGATTTTCAACAACGATGATGATGCTAAACTTACAACCTTTGGGGATCATTGAGTACTTGGAAGTGACGAGATTTTGAGTAATGTCAAGATTAGACATGTGGAATAGAGCTACAAAAAGTTAATTTATTTATTTTTTGTATTCCATACGTGTAACACCGTGTTTTTAGCATGACGCATGCTAAAAGATGCGCTATTTGCTTGTGATGAAGCTTCATCCAAAGCTTCCTTTGCATGGTGAGATGCATTTGGCCCCGGGCCATATCTCGGTGCCAAGTAAGGCAATATTGCATATACATATCGCTAAGCGCCAATATGGCATTGGTAGGAAGCTACATTGGCCAAGAGCCAATCTTGCATCAAAAGATGCAGTAGGCAAGGGTAGATGACTTGAAATGTACGCTCAACATGGTCGGACATCGCTTCAAAGTGGGACAACCAACATGGTCGAGATCGGGTTAGTAACGTACATCCATCACGCCGACATTGGTGGCCTATGGGCCAAAGTCGAAATACAGCCATCACGGACCTTCATCGGGTTTGGCTCAGAAAATGTTCACCCATCCCGGCGACAACTAACTAAGCATGTGAGTTTAACTGAATGTACATCCATCTTGGCCGGTTATTCAGAAAATACATGGCAAAGGCCATGAATAGTAAACGGGAGTTGATGAAAGATTTTGGTCCCCTAATCGAGTTGTAAAAATGTCAAATTAACATATATAGTGAGGGGTAGTCGTGAGGGTGCATATGCGACTATGTACCAAGTAAGCTTCATATCTTAGTTGCAAGAGTAAATGATGCCTAAGGCCATTTATAGCTGCGTATCCTCGCGAAGAGGGCATTTGATTCTAGGCATCGTTATGCCATATTGTTGCACCAAACAAGCATCACTTGCATGTATTTCTGACGGAACGGCCTATACAAGCGACTAGGCCATTACCAAGTATTGCTTGGCCTCGTCCCCGCAAACGAGCTGGAGTTACTTGTCCCTGAGGATGAACTAAGGCCTCGTGCTTGATCCCTTTAGAGTAGGGAAGGGTACGTAGCATACGAATGAGTCTGCAACATCATTTGGCCCAACACGTTGGCCCCCTCATCATCTAAGCTCGGTAGCTCGACGCAAGAGATGATCAGGCCGACTTGATGAGGCTTAGGCATGCCGCAAGTGGATGCCATATTTCCTATCAAGTTATAAAGAGTTGGTAAGCGAGGTAACTTAGGAAATGGCAAGGGCTTGGTGCGCCTACGCGCAGTCCAAGGCTTATTCCGGGACAAGACAGGAAATAACATGATGGTTGCTTACCTAGCAAGGAAATTCTGATGAATTCCTCACGTAGCGAAAGCCAGAGATGCATGAAAATGTATCGGGCATTGGCCTTATGGACTTAAACCTTTTGGGACAAGGGTAAGTTGAACGGCAGCTGAAGCTGGGTTAGCTTGCACATGCTCCACGAGCATGCTTGCAAGGGCAAATGAATGTGCATTTGCCTAGCCTTAAGGCCCAGATCGTAGCTTCATCATGGCACATCGGGGGAGTTACGGCCTGCGGGGAAATGCGCCATAGGCGTAATTTTCCCGTCCGTCACAATATGTATTAATAGCGCTGCCACCAAAATTGACAAAGTAGGAGATTGTTAGAGCATTGCTCGGTCAAACTCGCATGCGTTGTTATCTCAAGCATGTTTGTCAATGTTAGTGATCAAAACTATAAGTCTTGGATTTATAGCCTATGTAGCTAAAGGTATCTGACCTAGGATAGATCGTGTGAGTTGAGCTTCAAGAACTCCATGGCAATCATCATACAAGACGAAGGACTACTCAAGGAACCGGTGGAAATTCATCGACTACAAGGTATGTGGAGACTTGAACTTATTTGTCACTCAAAAGTCTATTTACTCTATCTCCTACTCTTGAGACAAAATTCGTTTAGACGTATAGACTTTCATTATACACATTTTCTATTTCGAGCCGAGTTTAACTCGCTATAGTTGCAGGAAATCCCACACTACACCCCTCACTATATTTTGTAGATCTAAATCTTCATGAATTATCTAAATTCCAAATATAAGTGCTAGAAATTTAAATAGACACATAAGATTTTTACGTGGTTCGATCAATGTGATCTACATCCACGATTCTTCACTATGATTGTTGAGGTTACATAAGAATTACATTCACAATCTCCATTAATGGATATTTTGTAGAGCTCTAGATCTAATTATTTGGGAAGAAGATGATAAAAATAAATCTCTCTCTAAAATATCTCTCTCCTCCTAAAAGTGTCCTCCCCAAAATTATTCCTCCCTTTTCTCTCTCCCGTTTCTCCTCTTTATATAGTGTTTACATAATGGATTATGCTCTCACATACGGCTCCATATTCTCGAGAGCTCTTTGATGATTTCGCAGGCTCGCTACCTTCTCTCGAGACATTCTCCCGAGCCCTTTAATGATTTCGCGAGGCTCTCGCTACCTTCTCTCGAGACACTCTCTCGAGTCTTGCTACCTTCTTCGAGACACTCTCTCGGGTCTCGCTACCTTCTCTCGAGACACTCTCGCGAGTCTTGCTACCTTCTCTCGAGACACTCTCGAGTCTTGCTACCTTCTCGCGAGTTATGAAAAAAATAATGAATCTCGCAAGCTCTTCTGTGCGAGTTAGGAAATAATTGAATCTCTCACGCTAAGAAAATATGTCATGCGATATTTGAATCCCTACATCTTGCCTCTTTTTCCTTGAATATTGCTTGAAGAGCGATCTTTAAGGAAAAATATGTTGTTGTAGTAATCTTTAGTCTTTGTTGATGAAGGAACGAGCGGGAAGAATACTGACTTGAAAAGTACGTACTTGCCCTCTATTCTTTTGCGAAGTTCCAAAATATTAAGAAGTATTGAATATCATCTATTTGAAGTACTAAGTATGAAGTATCCTTGAAGAAGTATATGAAGTACTTAATCCTCGAAATATATAAGAAGTAGGAAGTATCCTTGAGAAGTATAAGAAGTACTTGATCCTCTAAATATAAGAAATATTGCGAATCCATCATGCGAAACTCTCGCTCCATGTTCTTTTGCCTCATGCTATGCTCTATTCTTTCGCGAAGTTCTCGAAACTTTGAGAAGTGGATAAGAAATATTAATCCTTGAAGTATAAGAAGTATTGCCTTTGTTCATGCGAAGTCATTATTCCATTTTTTTGGTGAGGATTCTTGTTGTTCATTGGTAAACATCTTCTTTGGAAATGATTCTTGCCGAAAATAAAGAACATAAAAATGTTTTTTCGTAATCCATTGTTGCCTCTCTGTCTTTATCTACGAAGGTAGAATCGTTGAAAAAGTGTTGAATGAGTGAGTTATTTCTTCATTCTTATCTTTCTTCTATCTCCCTGCTAAGTGCTCATGCTGACAAGTATAATCTCTTCGTTTGCTTTACGTTGAATTTTATCATTCGACGAGTCATAGGTATCTCGTGAATGGAGAAATCTACTTTTTAAGCCTTATCATTTCGGTAGTCTTTATTTTATCTCTTCTTATTGCGACAAGGTCGCAGCCGCTCTTTACATTTTCATGCAATGGCCCATTGACCTTGCCTTATCATTTTTGTGTGGTCTTCAAGTTAGACCTCCTAATTGCAGGTCTTCCCCGCCACCTTTCACGCGACAAAATCAGGACGTCTTTACACTTGCATGTAAAGACCCATTGATCTTGCCTTATCATTTTCCAAGTATTTTTGCCTCTGCAGATGTTTTAGTTGCGACAATATGACAAAGCCTAGATATCTCAACATAAAGCCCCATGACATCGCTGCTTTGCTGACGAAATCTGTGGGTCCGTGACATTTTCGTGTAAAGACCTATGATCTCGCCTTACCCTCGCGTTAGTATTATTGCCTCTGCCCAGATCATTGCACAAATATGACAAGCCTAAGTCTCCTTGCGAAAACAAAGCCTCATGACATTTGCGTCTGTTTTGGCACTTCCAATGAAAGCGTCGCCCTTATCTTCTCCGGATTGCCCCTTCAAGGAGGCGAAACATCGCCATACAAGATTAGCTCCTCCCATGGGGTTTTAACTGTAACCTGATTGTTTTCAGCCCTCTTATCCTTTATACCTATAGGGTTTATGGTTACGAGACGCACCCTAAGTGGAGTTTTCTTCGGGCGAGTGCAACATATGCCAAGACTTGCCAAGAATGCTGGTGGGTTCATTCATCCGGCACTCGCACTTCAGCCCAATGTGCCTGGCGCGAGCATAACATGAAGAGATGCCCAAAGGGTATAACCTACATATATAGTTGGGAATCCAAGGTACCTCTTCCGGATAGGCTTTCATGGGCCCTAATTTCCATGACTCATCAGGAGCTACAGTAACCTTCCCGAGCCACGAGAGATACCCCCTTATGACGACTTTTAGGTCTTACATTTTCCTCTTATTTAAATGTTATTCGCGAAACTAGGGTGTACGCCATAAAGGTTTGTCCCATTCTGGTTATTTTATTGATTCTTCTTCATATGCAATAGGTACCCCTACTACGACGCACTTTAGGTACTTTTGCCTCTTGCGAACTTCGATTTCGTCATAGTAGGTTTGCCTCTATCTCGATTATTTTGTTGATTCTTCCGCATATAAGCTCTTTTGTAATTTCGCCGATCTTTGATAATCTCTTGTCATTTTTTACAAATTTTCGTATGTTTTCATTCTTCCATTCATTCTTTCATTCTCATATTTAACTTTTGTGGTTTGCTGTTGTTGTCTCTTGCGAAGTATATGATTTGCTTGCGAATCTAGCGTCCTTGAAATGTATAAATGCCGCAAAAAATATAAATATCTCGCAGCAAAAAGAATTGTGAGAGATGGGATTTGAACCCTTGATCTGCCTCTTATATATTCTCGCATCATACCAACTGTTCTAACCCTCTCTCGCGAAAGAATCCAAGACTTCGCGAACTTAATCATCTGCAAAGGGACACCCTCTGCGAAGGGCAAACTGTGCGAACCTTACCACAACAACATGAATGTAAGCTCGCATGCATCTGAGAGAAGCTAAGAAAGTCGATGCCGCGAGTTCGATTCTCATCTTTTTCATTTTTTGTCATCTTTTTCTTGAATACAAGTCATGTATTAGAATTCTCGTAATCACTTCGCATACGGTGAACTAGCACAATTGGTCACCGCATAGTAGAATGGGTCCGAAGACGCGGGTTCGAATCTTCCCACGCAAGATTTTTTTTTTTTTTTTTTTTTTACCCCCGGACTTCATTTCTCTTCCTTTTCATTGCTCTTCGATAAGTAAACTGCTAAGTGGGCTTGTCTTCTCGCCTCTCTTTCCTTCGTGATTATTGCTTGAATCGATTGGCCGACGAGGTATTTTGAATGTTCTTGATGGTGATACGTGTATCATGGATTCGTCTCTGTGATGCCCCGTGAAATAAACTTTGAATTTTCTTCTTCACTCGGTATTTGGGAAGTAGTAAACATCTTTGTGAAGTGAAGGAACATCTGGAAGTGTTTATTCTCGCCAGTAAATGTTCATAAGGTGAACATCCGCCCAAGAATGAGTTATTGAGAAGTTTGAAGTGAAATCTCAAATGCTTCTATGAATGAATGTACGTTAAACTCCTTTGTCAAGTTGTCGACTTCGTAAATATTTCTTCCTTAGTTGCCTCATCCTCCTTAGTTTTTCATATTTCTTCATAGTAGCTTGCGATCAAGTAAGTATTTTTACTTTATCTTTGTGGATGATCCTCCGGCTTTGATTTATCTATTTGTTTGTTCTCGCTATTTATTATGGTGTATCTATTTTCATAAACTCTATTTGTCGTTGTTTGATTTTCACCGTTGAGTTTGCTCGTCTTCCTTGGCACTTGTAGCTCGAACTTTGTTGTTTGATATTCATTCATCCGTCTTACGAGTCATATAATCATTTGTCTTGTATCTTTGAACTTGAACCGATCTAAAGAGATGGACTTCGCTAGGTTCTCGCATCCTTTCGTTCGCGGTAGAGCTTCATCTTTTCACCGTAACTATACTTTGCCGCAAGCAAACTACCATCCAACGAAGAACTAAGAAAGTTGTTACCCATCGAAGATTTAAATGTATTTTATATTTTGGTACAAGTAAACCATTATCCCATCAGTTTCGTGGTTTTAAATTTCAAAACAAAATTCGTTTTATATCATGGTTTCTTAAAGAATAGTCACTTTTTTGATTAAGAACAGTCGTGGTTTTGGGTTTCAAGCATTTTTAGTGAACATAGAATCAGATATCAAAACACTTGCAAAAGTAGACCAAATCATCATAAAAAACAAGAAAAGGAGTACTTAGCTTTTTAATTTCGATATTTGAGTAGCCATGAAGAGATGATGCCATATGAACTTATGCGGTGAAGGTTTGTTTATTGTTCAAGAAGATTTAAACGATGAGACCGGGATTGGCTTCCTTCTTCGTTGGTATAATAATCTCGCAAGAACTATTCGCACGTGCCCATGGAATAGCTTCACCGAACCTAAACATGAGATGCCTTTGAAAGGTCGATAACTCACTAGCTTTACTTCCTCTTCGCAAGGTCTATTATTATGGGTTTGTTGAGAACTCTTTTTATTTTTGGTCTAAAATGATCTCTTCTCGCTATTGATGGTTGATAATAACTTCTCGCCGATAACTCGACGATGACGTTTTGATCACTACACTCCTACTGGGTGCAATTCTCTTGGCATTGAGCTAATAGCTTCGTAGTGTTGAATATTTTCAAACCGATATTTATTCTAACCGAGAATTAGCCGATTGCATTTAACTTAATTGTCGCAAACTTCTTGGCATTGTAATGATAATTCTTTCTGCCTCTTACATCTTAAGTCTTTGTTCATTTCTTTCACTTGTTCGCCTTTCTTTCCCTCACGTCCGAAGAAAATGTTCCACCTTGCTTTGCTAACTCATTCCCCCGCTGGTATCTTCGCTGAAAACTTTGGTCTTTCTCGATTCTCTTATTTTCTTTTCCTATTCTTCTTATCAGGTCTACTTGCTCCTCTCTCCTCCTCGAACCGCTAAGACGTGTTAGTCGGGTATGTGAGTTGTTGTTTACAAGATGATAAAACCCCTTTAAATTTCCATTTCGCCTTTAAAGCTCATAGATTCCGTAAAATATCTCCTTATCAGTAACCAATTTCTCTGAAATTTTTTGGACCAACAAGTAAGTCCCTATTTCTAGCGCATATGTAGTTGCAGGAAATCCCACACTACACCCCTCACTATATTTTGTAGATCTAAATCTTCATGAATTATCTAAATTCCAAATATAAGTGCTAGAAATTTAAATAGACACATAAGATTTTTTACGTGGTTCGATCAATGTGATCTACATCCACGATTCTTCACTATGATTGTTGAGGTTACATAAGAATTACATTCACAATCTCCATTAATGGATATTTTTGTAGATTTCAGATCTAATTATTTGGGGAAGAAGATGATAAAGAAAATAAATCTCTCTCTAAAATATCTCTCTCCTCCTAAAAGTGTCCTCCCAAAATTATTCCTCCTTTTTCTCTCCCCATCTCCTCTTTATATAGGTGTTTACATAATGGATGACAGCTCACATACAAATTTCATATTCTCGAGAGCTCTTTGATGATTTCGCACTCTCGCTACCTTCTCTCGAGACATTCTCGCGAGCCCTTTAATGATTTCGCAGCTCTCGCTACCCTCTCGAGACACTCTCTCGAGTCTTGCTACCTTCTCTCGAGACACTCTCTCGAGTCTTGCTACCTTCTCTCGAGACACTCGCGAGTCTTGCTACCTTCTCGCGAGTTATGAAAATAATGAATCTCGCAAGCTCTTCTCGCGAGTTAAGGAAATAATTGAATCTCACGCTAAGAAAATATGTTTCGTGCGATATTTGAATCCTACACCGCCTATCTATTTCTCGAAATATGTGTTGGTAAGCTTTCGCTTAACCGAATTCATCTTTACCTAGTGACGAAAGTCATGATATGTTTCAATCACTTTGGAAATTGCTCGACGAAAAATGGTCTCGTGAATAACGGCTATATAACGTTTCTTCGAGAATGTTTGATGATTGAAATGAGATTTTAGATTACATGACCATTGGTAGGATATAAGCATTGTTGTGGAAACACATATATGTATAAGTCCTTATTCCTTGAACCAAAGTTTGCGAACTTTGTTGATCAAGAGAAATGGAAGTGGAGCAAGACAAGTCCGCGAACCGATAGAAGTTCTCGACCCGAGAATTCTCGCCGGAGTTGTGAACTCCTTCCATGAGCTTAAGTCCGCGAACCTAGTCCGCGAACTTGAGAACGCTATATCCGGTTGTTCTTGAACTCATGTTTATATAAACTAAGGAATGCTTTTTGCAAACCATGGATATAAAGTTCATGAACCAATTCAAGTGAATCAAACCGCTTTTTTGCTTCTGATTATGTCTTGTGTAGTTACATAAGATCTAGTTAATTGAACAACTCTTCTAACTAGTTCATTTGAGTCATTTGAACTAGTTATGGTAAAGAAGAATATGGTTGGTATGAGAGTGATCATATGGCTAACCATTTGGTTGACTATTGTTGAACCAACAAATGTTAATGTTTGGGTACGGTTCATAAACCCAAAATTGAACATTTCGTTTGTGTGTAACAAGCTAAGTTTTCGATCCAACGGCTGAGAAATATTCGCTTGAATCTAATCAAGTTTTTATCTAACGGTGAATATTGAATGCTTTGTTACTAAGCTAACATTGATTGCAAACCTTAATTTGAAAGACTATATAAGGGAGAAATCTAGAAACTGGGAAACCTAATCCCCACACCTTGCGTGTGATACTAGTTTGCTAAGCTAGAGTCGATTCTCATTTAACCTTTGGTTTTCTTCTTCTAAAACCAGGTTAACGACTTAAAGACTTCATTGGGATTGTGAAGCCAGACCGATACTACTTTTCTTGTAGTTGTGTGATCTGATCTTGCTGTTTAAATCGTACGAGTACAATTGAAATAATTGGCTTGAGAATTAAATTTCCGATAGGCAAGATAGAAAAGAAATCACAAACACTTCGTCCAATCGTTTGTGATTCCACAATATCTTTTTTCGCTGCGTCGATTAAGATTATTGTGAGGTGATCAATAATACTAGGTCTGTTCTTTCTAGAATATAAGTTCTGTTATTGATTGGTTCCCGTTCACCTTGATTTATCAAAAGACGAAACAAAACTCATAGGTTTATTCGTGGGAGACAAATTTATCTATTACTATAGACTTTTCTGTGTGATACAAATTTGTTTATTAAAGTCTTCGACTTTGGGTCGTAGTTACTCTTAGTTGTGGGTGAAATCATTGTGTGGAATCGAGCACGTAGCATCCTGCCGGGATGAGGCGTAGGAGCATAACCCCACTTGATCGGGCCTTTGAGATTTGATTGGGGTTCAACTACAGTCCAACCGAAGTTAATTTGGAGTAGGCTAGAGTCCGTGAGCATTATCAAAGGTGTGTGTCCAATCTGACTAGGTCCCTGGGTTTTTATGCATTTGAAGTGCTTTCTCGTTAACAAAATTCTGGTGTTTGTGTTATTTCTATTAGCATTATATTTGTTTATATAATTGAAATATCACAGTTGTGCGTTATTCAATCAATTAGAATATCCGATATTTTGGTTGTTGATTTAAATTGATTGGCACTTGGATATTGGTCTTTGGTACCATCCAAGTTATCTCTCTTTGATAAAGACTCGCAGATTTCTATTTGCTTCGAGTAAACATCAAATCGAGAGATTGAGATATAAACTCTTTGATATACTTTTTATCTAGATTGAGTCTGACTGTCTAGTTAATTCTATAAAAAGTATATTGGAGTTTGTCCATACAGATTGCTAAGTGAAATATTGGGTGTGGTTGTTGGACCCCCGCTTTTTCACAACCTTCTAATTCCTATGGCAGTTCTAATCTAGCTTCTACATGCGCTGAATGGAACAGTTAAAAGTAGACGCGCTGAATAGAACAACGAAAAGTAGAATTAGGTTGCGCTGAATAGAACAACGCAACCATCTCAGCCGCTCGGATCAAAAAAATAAATTAATTTGGCGCAGAACCATTCGGAGAGAAACTATCTCGCTACTAGTTGGAATGCAAGATATATCTCGGAAGAAGAAGTAGTGTTAAAGAATAGGCAACGCTTTTTGTGTAATATGTAATGCTTTTGGCTAATCTAGCCCATAGGACTTAGTCTTAATTGCGAGAAATTCATCTCACTTTTGGAGTGGATGTGAGAAACCATTATGGAAGAGTAATGCATCATTATGGGTTTATGGAGTATTTATCGATGTTGAAAGATATGTTGTTATTGGAGTATTTGTCTATAGATGTTTGTACGACATCGTATCTTAAGATAAGGTCATATGGTGGTACTGGAGTAAATTCTTGGTATTGAGCAGAAGACGTCCAACAATAATTTATGTCAGGGTGTAAATAAGATCATCTCGTTGTGGTAAATAATGTGCATTTGGGAAAAGACATTAATCTAGTAGGAGTTTCCTGTGTTCGAATATATTTTTGTGAATCGATAGATTAATTATTCAATTCTTGTATAATTTTCAGTTGGCGCTTTTATCTTATCTTCTATATTATACGGGACAATGGTGTTTTTCTATTTGGACGGAGATCTGCGCTCCGGACATAAAGAACGGCCCAGATTGAGGCACCTATTTAAGTTATTCAGTTACATTTCTGACATATAAAGAATGGTCCAGATTGAGCTACATATTTAAGATTTTCAATCTATATTTTAGGCATATAAAGAAGGGTCCAGATTAATTTACATATTAATTTTACCTAAAATAATGAATTTAAATTGATTGCCCATTAATTTAATGTCATTTATTTGGGAGTTATTCCTCCCATTTAATGTTAAACCGTTTCTTTTTATTCTAAATTAAACTCCCATTAACTTTACTCTTAACTTAATCCCTTTTATAATCAAATTCCTTTCCCAAGATTCATTCTTTGCACAACTCTATTCCCAAGGTATGATTTTTTTTTTTTAATGGAAAAGATTAATATATTAACTTAATCAATGTAATACAGAATATCTACAATTTCATTTTCATCAAAAATATTAGAAGTAATACTTTCTTTTTGCACACGTTGACACAAGTGTGATGACATGTGATGAAGTCTTCTGATCCTTGCTTTTTTTTGCAACTGAGTCCGCTGCAGCATTGTAGACCCTGTTTATAAATTTAACCTGAGCTTGAGGAAGTTTATCCAACAAGTAAATTGCTTCTTTAATAGTATTCTCCGCAACCCATGAAGCTTATATATCTTGTTTGGTGATAGAATCCTGAAGGAGTTTACAGTCTGTGACTATACAGACGCTATAAAGAATATTATTTTTTAGCCACTTTAAAGCATTTAATATTGCTTTTGCTTCAGCATGTAACGCCGAGGAAGCCCTATCATAGCCAGCTGAAATATGTAGGAAAGCTTCTTGGTCTACCGAGTAAAGAATGAAGGCATATCCCATGGATAGATTTTCTTTTTTAAAGGACGCCGCCAATGAAAATTATCCAGTCCGACTCTTTGTTGTTCCACACGTGATTGGTAATCTTCGTTTTTCGGATGCTTTGAAACTTGGTCTCTTCCTTGATAACTGAAGACTGGATGAAATTTTTTATCTGCTGAATTAAATAGGAGGGATATGGAACGGTGTTCCTGAAAACAACCTCGCATCTATATTTCCATATGAACCAAAGAATGATTGCAATTTGTTCACCGAATTGCGAGAAGTTCTGATCGGCGATCCAAAATTCAACCCACTTGCTAATCACATCTGTGTTAACTCTCGAATTGACCGCTTCCAAGGAACAACCAAACCAAACTGCTCTGGCAAAAGGGCATGTTCTAAAAAGATGATTTTCCCGTTTCCATAGCTTGGTTATTGCACATCCGGGCACTATGGGGAAACCGATTATGAGCCGCTAGTCTACTCGAGGTCGGTAAAGCTTTCTGAATTAATTTCCAAATAAACATCCTGATCCGAGTTAGAGTCTGCAGCTTCCATAGTTTTTTCCAAGGGAAATCCATATCATTCTCATTATCAGAATTGTTGTTAATGGAAATGAATCATCATTTTCTTAGTATTGTTTAATATTAGCATAATAATACAATATCAGCCTAATTTTTGTGTCATTTATACAGTTTAATTTCTCTTTAATTATTTTCATTAATATTGAATTTTTTTATTTCGATTTTGTTTAGGAGCTGGATTATTAAATTATCTATACATAGTCAACCATCTTGCTAATACTGAAATTTAGGAAGCCTCAAAATAAGCAACACGGATCTGGATTATTGAAGCTCACCTATAATCTTTCATTTTCTGATATCATAAGATTATTTTTAAGCAACGAAGAAAATGATTTAGGGAGCACTACAGTGATGCAGTATTTTTTTTTTTGGGATGCATCACTATACCTTTATATGTCGGGACTAAACAAATTTCCATTTCATACATTTTATCATTGACGAAGATGAAGAAGTTTTGGTATTCCAGAAAGGTACAAGTCTAATTTTTTGATAGATATGTGGTTCATTTGCACATATGTGATTGCCATGACTAAAATGTCGAGTTTTCTAAAGATTATCTTGGTTCAAGAGAGCTTAGTGCATATGAACACATCTAGATCTTGCATCTAAAGATACCATGACTAATACTTGATCTATCACCTTTCTTTTATTCCGTGGATATCATCTAATACTTGAGATTCTTTTATTTCATTTAAGATACCAACAAACCAAACTATGTATAAATATATTAAACTTTGTAGAAGTTGATTTAAAAATATTTTAATATTAGGTTGCAATGTCATGTTCATTTTGTGCTAGCAAAATGTAGAATATGGTTGTTTTAGGTCTCTTATGTACTCTTAGGTCAAGGTATAATATCAGTTCAATCCGCAAGTTTTCATACCATTAGTATTTAGACTGGTTCTCTTATTTACTTCTAGGTCTCAAACGCATGTGCTGACAAAGAGAAACTCTCATATACATGTACAGTTTATCGATTCATGTATGAGGGGGAAATTTCTTTTATTTGGATCTGTAATTTCTTTAATGCGAGTCTTTCACTATTTAGTAAGACAACAAGATTGTATTATCAATTTGCAAGGTAAAGCATACTTGGCATATCTTTTGTATGCAATTTCATCAAAGCGCATCATTTTTCACCGCTAAGAAAGATTCAAGGACGCTTCATGTCACCAATATCCAAGGGAATGCTGTAGGATTTAATGTTTTACATTTATTTTTATTTTATTTTTTTGTATTTTTTTTGTGACGCTGTAAGTTGGCCGTTTTTCATGTGTTAGTTTAAACCATAAATGTATAGTTATCATTCTTTTTCAAGAGGCTTCACAGTACAGTGTAACGTCTCTCAAACCTAGAACACTGTAGGGAATGATGAATGTCAATTACCATACCTATATATATGCAAATGACATTTTTAATGGCCGTAAAAGGACTAGCCGTAAAAGGACTAGCCGTAAATTATATTAACCTAGCCAATTAATTTTTTTCACCATGGGTTCGAGTATTACTAATGTGTAACCTCGCCAATTATACATTGACACTAGCACAAAGTCAATATTCAGTTTTAAAAACATTCAACGGTTCCAAAAGCTAATGCATATGTAACACTTTAGGTATATGAAAGAAGGGTTCCTACTTCTAATTCAACTTTTCGACTTCAAAAAACTACACTATTTTTTTTTAGCACAAAATAACAATCTAATTAAATGATGACTAAATTGTATTTGTAATTTGGAATACAATCAACAAGTTAATTTACGAGTTCCCGATTAGGGAATTTAGGTTTTCAAGTTTGTTGGTATTGTTTGCAACAACTGCGGAATGGGTAGTTATCTCAATAAGCATAATTGAAACTAGGTGCATTCCAAAAGATACACACTTACATTGGATATCTTTACCACCAAAATAATTACTCTGGTGTATATGTGTTTGTGTACATCCATATACTTGACATCTTAATCACCATCTAACAAGAAACCGATCCCGTTGATGTTAATAATATCGATCAAAGCTTCAATTCAGCTTAAGAAAGGTTACCATTCCCCGAGTTTCCCATTTCGGCTCATGATAGTCTCAAGAAAAGAAATATACAACTAATACCAAAACAACTCATAGCCCAAAGTGTCATTATGGCACGGGTCATATCCTAGTACTATAATAAAGAAAATTGTTCTTTTCAACGGACCGACGAGGAAAAGACCAACATGCCCCTTCGTGTTTCTTATTTGTTATGTCGTCATCAAAAACGCAGAGAGACCAAAACCTATCGTTATTTTTTCTTTTCAAAACAAATTCCAAAGATTAAGATCACCAACTATCGAATCAAAATCACAGCTTATAAGCAATACATTTTGGGGTGAATCGAGGGACATTTTCTCTTTTAGTTTTCAAAAACCCATCAACTCTAATTTCAAATCAAACTACCACACTGCTTCTTTCACCCAAATTAAAATCGCCAACATGATCAAAATTAAGAAAAACATCTCAAAATGTGGACTTAATCATCACCTACAAGTTTTCTATATTCGTTGAACAGTTTTTCACAAAACCAATTTCCACGTTTGTCGCTTTATTGGTTATGCATTCTTTATACCTTTCTAACGTTTGACCAAATTCCTAGCCGAGAAAATTTGAAACGCTCAAATGCACATGCTAAATGTCACAATTGTCTTAGGCAGCTTGTGTTTAAGTCATGACAGACTCATTGTCACTATGCTCAGCTTCAGGAGCATCAGTTTATGTGAATTGACTTCTATGGAATAGTTGAATCCATGATTTGAGAATTTTATCTAATATTATTTATTGTACATGTTAAGTGTTCTCCCAGTCTATATGTTTTAACTGCCATGCACAATAGCCACTAATCTCATGTTTTGTTTTCTGTAAACGGAGGATGAATGTTGGTGTGCTTTCCGCATGTATGGATTTCAACCTTTGTCTCCGGGCCGAGTTCTTAAGACGTGTGTCATTGGTGTTCACGAATCAAGTAAAGCGCCAAAAAGTGCATGCCAAAAGAAAATAGTAAATCTTAACATCACACAACCGCATTATATGTCATGAACTTCATTGCTGCGATGGCGAATATCAGTGATTTAATCAAAACGAAGAGCTATAAACAAGCTATTGTTGGCAGCTGACCTGACAATAATTGTGGATATGGTCAATGTTATGGCGAACTACCACTGCTTTATCAACACTATGTTATACAGAAGAACAATGTTTTCCTGCAGTGCTACCCGTATAAAGTAAAAAGAGTCGTCCTTGACGGTTCCTTTATATATGAGGGCAAAAAGTTATAGTCCCTTTGACGAATTTACAGGTCACAATGATAAGGCTGTTTGTGGGAATTCTACTCACGAGACATAATCACGTGATTTGGCGAGGAAGGTTATGCTTGATACTATTGTTGCAAAGATGTGATGGTGGCTATGTAAAGATCAAGTGAAAGGATCATCTTCTTAAAAATGTGATTGATTGCTAGAAGATAATGAATGCTAGCTCATGCAAATCATGTTTGGATTAATCATCCCTAATGGTTGGATGTTTGTCTTGGTCAGATGGACGAGCAACTTAAGACACACGATGCTTCATGAGGTATCCAGACAGATTTTCTTAACAGGAAACAAACAACTCAAAGATTGGAAGGTACTATGGAAGCACTTATGTATCTACATTACATTAATTAAGGGGATACGATGTCAAAAACTAAATTGAACTCTCGAAATGAGCTTGGATATCTACTGATGGCAGTAAGGAGGAATGCGGTGATCTCAATTTGAGTTCTTTGAAGTTGGGGAGTTGGTGTAGTCGTTTGGAGTCCTCTAGCTTGAAATAAAAAAATCAATAAACAATATGTTTTGCGGAACTTGGAACGAACCGGAACGGCATTCCCATCGCGTGTGCGTCTTTGCTAGTAATAAATAAAAGTCAAATTGTTTCGGTGGATGTAGACAATATATACAAATCGTATACCGTCGAACCATGTTAAATTTGTGGGTTATTTTATTTCTTGTTATTGTTATCGTTTTCAATATGTATGGTTCTTTCTCTTTTTTATTTTCTCATCTTATATCATTGTTACGTTCGCGAAACAATCTAGGAAATATAAAATCTCTTATCCACTAGTTTGTTTTCCCCATTATTATCACGTGTAACCGGTTCGAAACCCAACAGTTTTCGCACCTACAATTCGATGATCCATTTTGTCATTTTTGTCATTTTTGTCATCACTCAAAGTTTCCCTCTACAACCCAATAATAAGTAAAGCAAATGCAATACAACTTTAGGGCTTTTATGGAACTCTTCGGATGGGCCCGCCCACCCGAAGAAATTGAACCGATCGTCCATTATCTACCACGTCATTTGCCTGTAGACGTCGTTTTCTAGATTGACATAAAAAAACAAAACAAACAAATAAATAAATGTTCTCTCTCTTCCATGAAAATTGATTGAATTCAAAAAGTTTGAAGACTTTCGTCAGGCAATTCTCAGTCACGTCCACCCATGTTGCTAACAAGGGTACCGGATTCTTTTGGGTGTCCCAATCCAATGCATGAAAAACCTTTGTCTCATTTAGATTTCGGTGCACTCCTAAACAAATTGGTACAACCCCTTAGTAGCGATGCACATTCACACCACCAACCAGAGTAATGAGCTTTTGAAGCACTAATTAATCACAATTTAGCCATTACAAAAAAGACTATAGATAAGATAAGATAAGA
>JAJJWW010011123.1:0-12353 GCA_023531295.1 Papaver armeniacum
AACAAATTTTAGGGATGGCAAACCTCCCAGACGATGTCATGCTAGATAGACGTGTTAGGCTTCCCGTGAAGTCAGTTGGGAGATTCGGGTGTGTAAGCAAGACTTGGTACAAGTTACTGAAAGATCATGAGTTCGTTCGTGTAAGCATCTAAATCACGCGATCAAACGAATGATTAAGTCTTATGCTTCATTCTTGCAAAATCTTCGTGGATGGCATATACACCATAGATTATGATCCATCATCATCTACTTGTACCGGTAGTGTTAATACAAATCTCCCGTTTGCGTACATCAATAATTTTAGTCTTGACCTTCAATTTCATGGATATTGTAATGGTTTTTTGTGCAAGTCCTTACAACATGGATGTCATTTGCCTTTGGAACCCATCTACAAATGAATATGAGCCATTGCCAGATACACCATTGAATACATTAGATAGTCACGACTATGTCCTAGGCATGCAATGTGGATTTGGTTATGATAACGAAATTGGGGAGTTCATACTGCATGTCTATCCACATATGGCATGATTTTAGTTCTATAATTCCAGGGTCCGGAGTTCACCTCTATGCATTAGGATCCTGTACATTGATTACACTTGGGAGCATCCCATAAGGGTTTACAAATGATCACCGATGTACCTCAGTTATCAATTAATGGAGTTATTCATTGGAAAGCATATCGCGAATACGAGGGATCTGCAGGTCCACAAAAGAGTTATACTTTCGTTTAGTTTTGAGAAAGAGGTGTTCAAAGAGACGCTATGGCCTCGACTTGATAAGAGAAAACTTTAGAAGCGTAACTTTGTGTTTTGGGAGGGTCTCTTTGTGTATTTGGTTTGATCCCGACATTGGTGTTGAGGTGTGGAGGTTGAACGCCAAGTGAGAAATCTTGGAATAAGCTTTTTAACATTGACACGAAAAACATTTTGGGGTGGTTAAAGATTTTGTGCCCTTACAAGCTTTGAAGAGCGGTGAATTTCTTTTTGCATTTGATACGGATGTTGATTTCCATGTCCATCGCATGACCCAAAACATGATACACCTAGACTTTTTCTCGTCCTATGAGGATACCGAGGATTACTCTTCAAGAACTTTATCTATATCGAGAGTTTAGTTTTACTGAACTCGGGTAATTATGTGGGGGATGATGTTGAAAGTGATGAGGGCGATGAAGTTGGAGATGATGATGGTTCTCTAATTTGATGCACTTCATTACTTTGTTAATTCTATTTTCTTTTTGCAAACAACATCTAGTAGCTTTTATCAGACTCAAGTAGCTGTCAAGTTATCAGATCTTTATTGTAGTTTTTGGGGTAGTTCTTAGATATATGAACTTGAGTTTCACTTTTACTACATCATTAGATACTTTTTATATTTTTATTTGATGAAGTAATTAAGCTACGTTATAGTTAATGTATGCAACCAATTAAGTCTCTTTAATTATCGAATTTCATTTTCACTTTTGCCAGTGGTCTCACCGTTATTAGACTATTAACACTACCAAATTAAGAGTTACTGCTTTGTAGTTTTTGGTCGAGTTGTTTTCCAGTAATCTAATTGGTTGTCACTTGGTGCGCCCAATTTACACAAGACAGTAGACCATATACTCCAAGGGATACGCAAAAGTTTTAAGGGCTTGAGCTTATTTGTGACAAAGACAAGTATCCTTTTAGACAACCAAGATTTTCACCCTGCAAAAATGTAATCGAAAGCTACCGGTAATAAGACGCCTCCTAATTGGCAAATGGTATTAATCCCAAATGCAATTCACATTCGATCCGCATTAATCCCAAAATTTTGCTAGTGATACCATCCATCCATAGCTCTATTCTCGTCGATGCCGAGCAACAACCCTAATTGGTAGCAGATGACACTGGATTTCTGTAGTTTTACGCATAAGGCTTCAATTTCATGCTTGAAAGCGGTTTGTACATGCGAAGGACTCGGCATTGATTTTTCAGCTATTGTTCTCAAATATCAAGAAAATGTGTCCAAAGGTTGTCAAGCTATTTTTTCTTCTTTCTTTTTTTTTTTAATGAAAGAAGATGATTTGTTGATGAAGCTAACTTTTACAAGGTGTAAATAATTGTTACTATTTTGGTTAATGTTTGTTACTTAGTGCTTTTGATGGAAAAAACTAGGGCTGCACAACGGGTAGGGTGGGTAGGATATGCCTATTTCGCCACCCTACCCGTTTAATGGCGGGTAAGAATTTTTTTACCCACCACCCTACCCGCCATAAAAACGGGTAAGACCCTACCCGACTGTTTATGGGTGAAAATCGTTGCTGCCGATTTCAGTAAATTCGGTAGGTGAGTGAGAAACTGGTTTAAACCCTAAACAAATGTGCTTGCACGTGAGCACTTTATAGATTCGAGAGATCAATCTGCACAAGTCCGGCCTAAACCAAGAAATGGCCGTTCTAGATTTGCTTCCTGGCCACAAAGTGAAGGAGAAGGGTTGATTTGGGGAGGGAAGCAAAGAAAGGTGTTGAGACCAGAATAGTTCTGGGAGAGTAGTGTCTCGACTTGTATCAGAAAGTGAAAGCTTAGGAAGCTTGCAAGAGATGAAAGCTTTTGGAGAGCTTGCAAAGTTGTTTTTCTGAGAGTGTAGTATTTTTCTCCCACTGAGACTTGTTGTACGGTGGAAATAGGTAAGACCTATTTATACAAGTCGAGATTGAAACGTACCCGGTCTCATGAAGGGAAGAGAGTAAAGGGTGAAATAATGGGAGGAGGTGGTAACGCATGGTGTTAATGGGTGAAAAACGTTTTCACCATTATTTCCCTCATTTATTTGACCGCTTTATTCCTTTTCACGCTTTCTTAATGTGAAAACCCCGGGAAAGCATCCCCGCCTTGTGTTGATATCTCGTTGGTTGCACCTTAAGTGCAAGTGGCGCCGCTAGTGGCGCGTGTGGCATGTGCCATTGGCATGTGCGGAATACCCTTGTTGCGGGTTGTACTGAGCGCAAGTGGCAATGCGAGCGCTTAGTGGCGCGTGGTGTGCCAATGGCATGTGGAATGCCTTGGTGGTAGGTTGTATGTTGAGTGTAAGTGGCAATGCCAGAGCTGCTAGTGGCGTGTGTGGCATGTGCCATTGGCACGTGCGTAATGCCTTGGCGGTAGGTTGCACGGTTTGCAGGTTAGGCTACCGGCGGTGTGTTTGGCATGTGCCAATGGTATGTCGGAATGCCTTGGTGGTAGGTTGCACGGTTCGCAAGTTAGGCTACCATAAGGTGTGTTTGGCATGTGCGAATGCCTTGGTGGTAGGTTGCACGGTTTGCAGTAGTTGAGCTACCAAAGATGTGTGTTTGGTATGTGCCAATGGGCATGCGTGGCCATTAGGGCCGTGGCCTTGGTAAGAAAAGCTACCAGCGGCATGTTGGCATGTGCCAATGGCATGCGTGGCCGTTAGGGCCGTGGCTTTGGTAAGAAAAGCTACCGCTTGAGCATGTTGGCATGTGCCAATGGCATGCGTGGCGACTTTGGCCTAGGTTGCATGGTTTGCAAACCTAGGGCGCTATATTTGGCATGTGCCAATGGCATAGTGACTTGGAAATATGGCTTGTGGTGCGTGTTGGCATGTGCCAACGGCGTGCACGGCCATGTTGACCTAGTTGCACGTTTTGCAAGCCTAGGGCGCTATATTTGGCATGTGCCAATGGCATGTGGCTTGGAAATATGGCTTGTGGTACGCATTGGCATGTGCCAATGGCACGTACGGCCATGTTCCCCTAGTTGCACGTTTTGCAAGCCGAGGCCCTATATTTGGCATGCGCCAATGGCATAGCGGCTTGGATATATGGCTTGTGGTACGCGTTGGCATGTGCCAATGGCACGTACGGCCATGTTTACCTAGTTGCACGTTTTGCAAGCCTAGGGCGCTATTTGGCATGCGTCAATGGCATAGCGGCTTGAAATGTGGCTTGTGGTACGCGTTGGCATGTGCCAATGGGCACGTACGGCCATGTTGACCTAGTTGCACATTTTGCAAGCCTAGGCGCTATATTTGGCATGTGCCAATGGCATAGCGCTTGGAAATATGGTTTGTGGTAACGATTGGCATGTGCCAATGGCACGCATGTAGCCATGTTGACCTAGTTGCACGTTTTGCAAGCCTAGGGCGCTATATTTGCATGCGCCAATGGCATAACGGCTTGAAATATGGCTTGTGGTACGCGTTGGCATGTGCCAATGGCACGTACAGCCATGTTGACCTAGTTGCACGTTTTGCAAGCCTAGGGCGCTATATTTGGCATGCGCCAATGGATAGCGGCTAGTTTGGCATGGTTGCCAATGAGTGTGATATGTAGTTTGGTTTTGGCGTTGCTGCCATGGTGCGCAGTGTGCGGCTTGGTTCCGCATTGTTGCCATGGGCGCAGTCACGCTTGGTTTGGCATGGTTTCCGTGGTGCCAGTGTGCGGCTTGGTTTGGCATGGTTGCCGGGCGCGCAGATGTGCGCTTGGTTCAGCATTATTGCATGGTGCGCAGTGTGCGGCTTGGTTTGGCATGGTTGCCGTGGTGCGCAGTGTGCGCTTGGTTTGGCATGGTTGCCGTGGTGCCAGCAGGTGGGATTGGTTTGGCATTGTTGCCATGGTGCCAGCAGCGCTGGTTTGGCATGGTTGCCGCAGGTGCGCCGCTTTGTGCGCTTGGTTTGGCATGGTTGCCGTGGTCGCGAAAGCAGCGCTTGGTTTGGCGCATGGTTGTCGGGTGCGCAGCAGCGCTTTTGGTTTGGCATGGTTGTCGTGGGTGATTAATGCGGCTTGGTTTGGCATGGTTGCCGTGGTGCGCCTTGATGCGGCTTAGTTTGGCATGGTTGATGATGGTGCGTGCCATGTGCGACTTAGTTTGGCATTGTTGCCATGGTCAGCCATGTCGGCTTGGCCTGGGCATGGTTGCCGGGTGCGCAAATTAACGCGGCTTGGTTTGGCATTGTTGCCATGGTCGCGATGCGCAGCGGGCTTGGTTTGGCATGGTTGCCGTAGTGCGAGTGCGCGCTTGGTTTGGCATGGGTTGTCGCGGCGCGCAGCGCGCTTGGTTTGGCATGGTTGTCGGGGTGCGCAGCAGCGGCTTGGTTTGGCATTGTTGTCGCGGTGCCGCAGCAGGCGCTTGGTTTGGCATGGTTGCCGTGGGCGCGCAAAGGTGCGACTTGGTTTGGCATGGTTGTCGGTGCGCATTGTGCGGCTCGCTTGGCATGGTTGCCGTGGGTACGCAGTTGTGCGACTTAGTTTGGCATTGTTGCCGTAGTGCGCAGCTGTGAGGCTTAGTTTTGGAATTAGGGTTTGTGTCGAAACCCTAACCGGTATTTTGAAAAATACCCCTATTAATTATTTACACCGAGTTAAATGCTCTTAGTTAACGGTTATGGGTAACACTAGGTCATGGGGTTTTTACGGTTTTACCCTTGTTTAAAACCACCATCAACACCTCCACCCATCACTTGACTCGGCCGGGCAGATAGGGTATGTATAACTTTTTTTTTTTTTTTTTTTTGTTCGGACTGATATTCGACTAATCCTTCCCCTTGTAAATGCTTCCATTCTCAATCAAACGGGGTTGGGGAGTCGATTTAAGTGATACACATCAAGTCGAAGGCTCATGTGATTCATTTGTACGATATCCCTGCAGTACTTCACCGTAAATAATCTTGAAGCTTTTGGTCTCGAGATCGTAGAAGAGATAAACTTGTTTGCTATTAGCAAAACCAACTTCTGAACGAAGCTTGTTCAATCTCTTCAACAAACAAAACATTGAAGTCTATCCAAAGGTTTAACCAATAATTTTCATCTAGTAATTCATTTGACATCTCTTTCAAATCAGATCAAATATTTCAGTTGCCTAGCGTATTCAAGATTTAAATGAAATCTTCCACCACCCACTATAATCACTCTCCATCTCAAATATATCAAACTCAGTTACTATACTCAATCGTATTAATTAAATACAGATGCCCTTTACATTCACCAAAGTACTCAAGCTTTTCAGGGGCACTCCCAGAAGACGGTGGCATCGGCATTGTCTGTAATAGTTGTTGATCTATATTAAAATATAGTAATTTATGCCCATATCCGATGGCATCCAAAGGTTGAGCCATTCCTAAGACACCGAGGAATCAAAATGATGAAATTCTTTCAATATATGATCTCCGGGACATTCTCCAAGAATCCGTCTTTGAAGAGTATATATGATACCTGGCCTTCTCTTAAGGTAAATCCAGTTGATTGAATTTGATACTCTAACTTCTTCCATTTTCTTTTCTATGTTCAAGTCTTAATCTACGAAGAAGGATTAACTTTGTCTTTTCCATATGAGGCGGTAGGGTAGGATAATTTGGGTTTTATCCGTCACCCTACCCATTTGACGGCGGATAAAATAATGTTGTAATCCCTACCCGTCAATGACGGGTAGGATAGGATATGGTTGAAAAACTGCCGGGTAGGGTAGGATTGGCGGGTATGGATAGGGTATGTGCACCCCTAGAAAAAACAATGGCTAAAAGCTGGACATTTGTTTAAATATAGGCAATGCCTCGAATTATGAAGATGTGCTTTTAAGATTCTACAACCCTAATGAAAGTAAGCGCAAGATCTAAGAGCTTTATTTCTTTCTTCTCAACTTGCCCAAAGGCAGAGGGAGTGCTTATCTTGACCTCGGCCACTGCGTCATTAAATCCATAGCTACAATAGGTAAAATTTAAAACTTGGAGTTTATTTTATAATTTTTATGATTTTTTCCCTAAATATATTTTTGGTTAGGGTTTATTTGGCATGATTTTAGGGCTTATTGGGTCTGCCTGCTGTGATTTGCTTTACACTATGTATGTCTTGATTCATGGTTGTATATTTAATTGATGGTTTTAGTTGTTTTGTTTGATTCTTTTTTCCCAACCATTAGAGAAAAAGAAAACTCTGCCATAATTTGATTCTGTTTTCGCAAGCATATAACTTGAACCAATGCTACATGCTCCAATAGTTAGTTTTTCGTGTTGCTACTCCCTCTCAGATTGTACTATAATTTGATTTCATGTCGAAAATAAAGACTAATTCCATCTGAAATTATAGGGTTTCCGACTAGGTAGGTATTTCAGTCTGCTAGATGTATATAAATACTGAACTAAATCTGAACTCTCGGAATATATTTTTAATTGCAGTGATGGTGAACTTGCCCGAGGAAATCATGTTGGATATCTGTGTTAGGTTGCCGGTAAAGACAATTGGGCGGTTCAGGTGTGTAAACAAGACTTGGAACAAGTTATTGAATGATTGTGAGTTTGTTCAAAATCACCTAGATCGCGCTACCGAAATGAACAGATTAAGTCTTATGCTTTATTCTTGGGAATTGAAAAATCATCAGGAGGACATTCACACCATAGATTATGATCCATCAGCACCTACATGTACTGGTTGTGTTCATAAGAAACTCCCATTCGTAGTGAAAGACATTATTCTTGTGGCCTTCAGTTTCATGGATATTGCAATGGGTTGGTTTGCTTAAGTCCTTACAACATGAATATCATCATCTACCTTTGGAACCCGGCCACAAATGAATATAAGCAATTGCCAAAAACACCACCATCAGATAGACACGACTATTATATTGAGCATATACAATGTGGGTTTGGTTATGATTATGAAAATGAGGAGTTCAAAGTTGTATGTCTGACCAAATATGGCAGTTATTCTGGGCGTCAAGTTAAGAGGTCTGAAGTTCACCTCTATGCATTAGGATCATACAATTGGAAAAAACTCGAGAGCATTCCTTATACTGTTTATGGTCAGCCTGATGTTGCTCAGGTGCCCGTTAATGGAGTTATTCACTGGATAGCGTATCGCCGTAAAAATAAAGTTATTCTTTCTTTTAATTTTGAGAAAGAGATATTCCAAGAGATTCCATGGCCTAAATTGTTAAATGAAGATAAGTTTGAAGCAAGTCTTTGTGTGTTGGGAGGGTCTCTTTGCATATGGCATTTTAATCCTGACATTGGTGTTGAAGTGTGGGTTTTGAAGGAATGCGAAGTGAGAAAGTCTTGGAATAAGCTCTTCACCATTGACCTGAAAACATTTTGGGTCAGTTGTAGATTTTGTGCCCTTGCAATCGTTAAAGAACGGTGAGTTTCTATTTGGATTAGACACAGATGTTGGTTTTCATGTCCATCAATATGACCCCAAACATGAAACCTCTAGACTTCTTTTTGTCTACGAGGATAAGGTTTACTCTTCAAGCACAACAGTGTATGTTGAGAGTTTAGTTTCACTGAAGTCTGGTAGTTATGTGGACGACATCGATAATGTTGTTGATGCTGACAGTGATGCTGAATTTGAAGTTTTTTATGATGAAGATGGATCGACGTTCTGTGAACACAAGATAATCAAGAGGGTTTGAGAATTTTATGCACTCCATTTCTTTGGTAAGTCTCTTTGTTTTTGCAAACAACATCCAGTAGATTTTAACGGACACAGGCAGTCTGCTCTAAATCCAGTTGATGTATGATTGGAAACGTACACATAGATAAAAGCTATATGTGACTGCATGTTTGAAGTTCTGAGATTCTTTGCCAAGGACCTAAATTATCTTTATCTACATTTTAGTATCGAAAATTGCCACTTGAGCTGAATAATTCTGCTTTGGGTTTTAGAAAAATGTTCAGTGTTGGATTTTAAATTGAAGCAGCAAGAAATATGTCTCCGTCTCCATTGCTTTCTTGGCATAACTATGGCGTCAACTTCCTGTCCCTTCTGGTCTATGAACAGACCTTCTGTTTCTTCTGCTTTTTTTTTTATTGTTGAAGGGATTGCCAACCTAAGATTTTTCTCACTCTCCTCTAGAAGACTATAAGTATAATTGACCTTATACTTTTCTGCGATGTTTCTGTAAATTAATGGAGCTACGTCTTTACTCATTTTTATAGTTGGGGCTACTTGTTAATCACACTGTTTTGGTCTGGCTAGTTTGTTTGTTTTTTTTTTACCTTGAAGAACATCAATTTAAGATATGGCTCTATTCATATTTTTCATCCAGTGACATGTTTTGCAAGCTTACATGTTTGTCTTGAGGGCCATGTCTTAAAAATATGATCATCCAACTGCACTTACTTCTTCTTAGTTACAATTCCTACTGAGCAATGCTTGTAAGTAACTTCTTCCGAGAGCTCGTCCCTTTTCGAAAAATACTTGCATTTCATCAAGAGCCAAACCAGGCTAGTTGGATCCATCGAGCTCTATATATATCTTCTTACTCAAAATGGGTGCCGTAGCTCAAAATCTGCCTAGTGGCTCCAAATTTAAGTCTAAAAATTTGCCTCATAAAAGCGCAAAGCTTCTTTGCGGCCTAAAGTGAATAAAGATACAGCTACCTATAAATTTTCTTCCCAGCCGAAAGAACAACCGAAATGCATGCCCCAGTTTGCAATATGGGCTCCAAAAAAGTTCGGATCAAGGCCTAGGCCCAGAACAAAAACTGAACCATCAAATATGCACGTGTCGTCGCTTAAAAGACATTGGAAACGTAAATTTCATCAACGGCCAATATAACAATACGATGAACTAAAATCACACACAAATTTTATTCCCAAATTTTTCTTTTTTTCTCAGATCTCTTTCTCCTCAAAATCTCCGCTCTCACAAATTTCTCTTCAATCTTCCTGAAATTTTAATCCTTCATCTTCTAAATCTCAATCGATCTCGATTGATTCATTCCGCTACTCGATTTTCCTTTGTTCCTCTGCAACTACAGTCGGTTATAACAGGTACTATATTCTCCCTGATTAACTCATTTGATGTTAATTTTTCTGAATTTGATGTTGGAATCATCCAATTAGAGCTGAAAAAAATCATGGGTTTCAAGTTAATTTGTGTTTTAAGTGTTATTAAATGTATATACTGAGCTGATGTTTTTAAAATTCAGACTTTCATATTTTCAATTTGTTTTTTTATATGCAGTTAATGATGAATAACTGCCATGATGATATCGTGTTAAACATCCTTGTTAGATTGCCCGTAAAGTCGATTGGGCGATACAGGTGTGTGAGTAGATACTGGTGTAGATTACTGACTGATCCTAGATTTGTGAAACAGCATTTAAATCATATCCTTGGATTGAAAAAGCTTGGTTTGGTGCTTAGTTCGTATTATAATTTTCACAATGATATCTACATGATCCGTTATGATCCGTTATCGTCTGCGTCTAATGGTCTTGTTATGATGAAAGATCCTCTCAAGTCTGAGAGGGTGACACTTGAAATGGAAGTGTTGGGATATTGTCATGGTTTGGTTTGTATAAGGCCGATGTTTATGGGGCAAGTTTTTCTATGGAATCCTTGTACGAAAGAGTATAGAAAATTACCGCTGAGACCGATCGAATCGTCGAATATTGTTAGTTATATAAAATACGGATTCGGTTATGATTGTAAGATGGAAGATTACAAGGTGGTGAGCTTTGTGGGGTACAAAGATGAAGGTGATTGTGAAGTGCAGGTCTTCACTTTAGGATCTAATTGCTGGAGAAGAATGAACCGCATCCCATATGATCTTTCTTGCAATGATATAGTGAATCAGGTGCCTGTTAATGGATCTCATCAGCTGACTTTTGACGGAGCTCTTCACTGGATTGCAAAGACTGACTCAGAGGCAGCCCCAGCTTCGAAAGTTATGATTTCTTTTGATTTGGAAAAAGAGATTTTTAAAGAGATACCACTGCCCGCGGGTTTCAATGAAAGATTTAGACCTCAAATGTGTGTGATAGGGGGGACTCTTTGCTTACTTGAATATAAAGCTGAGGTTGGTTTTGAGGTGTGGCAGTCCAAAGACTACGGAGGATAAAATGTTGGAACAAAATTTTACATTTGGCAGGCAGCAACTTGTTAGTCCTGTTGTGAACTTTACTCCCTTGCAGATTTTAAAGAATGGTGAGATTCTATCAGTTGTACGGACTGATGTTACTTTTCATCTGGTTTTGCATGAGCGTGGTACTTGTAGAATTCTTGAGTTCAAGGAGTTAGAGACTTACTCTGTCGAGAGTTCTGTCTTTGTGGAGAGCCTAGTGTCGCTTAACTCAGAAACTTATGTCGGGCATGCAGAGAAAGAAGGATTTGAAGACGTGGTTGGTTTTGGTAACAATGAATATTGGAGAAAGAAGACTATGAAGTACTCAAAATATATGTGTCTATTTTCTATATTTTTGCTAGGCTGGTCTCTTAGTAATTTGTGGGCAAGAATATACTATATGTAGAGAACCCTGACTAGAGCCTGGAAGTGCGAATACTTAATCTCGTATCTGTGAGATTCAATAACTTATTACGTATAAAGGCTTTCTTACATCTTTTTTAGATATTTGCTCCTCCGGTTGTGAGGTCGTCTTAGTTGCTGTCGATCTGTGAAGATATCTGATGTTTCTGCTCTCCATTTTATGTCATATGTTTGAGCATGTAAAACGCGGGTATTAGTCTAATGATATACAGGTTTCCTTGTTCTTTATCTTTTGTGTTTTTCAATTGGCTAATATCGTATTCAACTATGCACTTCACAGCCGAAGCTTGAGATACAGTCAGAAACAGAGTGTTGAGCTTTATTTATTGAGACTCACACATTTCTGTATGGAAGAAAGAAGTTTTATTGTCTTTTATTGTAAGTTGCATGTTCAGTCAGATGGCAGACTGCTTATTGTTCCCTTTTGATGTGTTTAACCTTTTGGTTTCAGTCAAGTTTCAAATTTTTTGCAGTTCATTTTATGGAATGTTTGACAGTTTGACTGTTCTTTCAAGTTCTATGCTATTCGTCTAGGCGTAAGTTGATCATAGGTTAGTATTGCTCAATTTCTGGAGGGGCTAATTGGAGTCAATGATCAGATCTTATACTACTGTGGATGTTAATACAGCACCAAATTAAGTTAAGGTAAGACTGTTACAGATTGTCCACCTACTTTCTTTGTTATATACCCTGTTTGATGTCTCCACAACAGTATGATACGAACTATAGAAGTTAGACTAGTTTGTGTGCATAAGGATTTAACTGTTTGAGTTTAGCTTGTTAAGATTTTACCTAACGTCTTGAGTGTGTAATGTGGGTAGATAATTTGATATCTTGATATATTGTTGTAAGATGGAAATTCAAAATTGATATACTATAGAGTTCATCTACTGATCATATGGGTTAAAGGTGCTTTTGAAATGTTAGAATTAATTATGCAAATTCGACTGCAAGGTTCTCTTGAGTAAACTTCAGCATCCTAAATTTATTGATTCCTGTATATTATACAGCTCCCTGTATTTGTGCACACACCATTCATATTTAATTTTGACCTTTCTAGCTTGTCCCTAAATACTGTCTGACATTTCAAGGGTCCTAGATGTTT
>JAJJWW010011124.1:0-108749 GCA_023531295.1 Papaver armeniacum
CTGCAGATTTAATCACAAGCTTGAGTACACATTGATAATATTAAAAGTGATGATTAGTATGTATATTCAAAAGAGTAATTAATATTTACCTGTTCTTTTAAGTCGACCATCATCATCAAAAGATTTGGATCCACCTTGCAGTGGTGGCGTTATGTCAAGTTGCAACTCTTGATTTGTAGTTGCAGCAGATGCCGTAGTAGTCATATTTATGTCACCCATCTTCAAATTAATTAATCACCAACAGTAAGCAAGTAGCAGAGAAAGCGCGTATAAATTTTAATGTGCTTTAGCTACAATAGACTTATCCCCTTTTATAGGAAAACAATATAATACTAAACCCGATAGAATTCTACCATTAACCTCTAATCCGAAAATAAATAATTTCCTATTAGGAAACAATAATATTTAGTGACTATTAGGAAACAACAATGTGTCGCACCAATTCATTCGTTGCTGCTGCAAAGCTGGTGGCAAATGGTTTCATGTCGCTTAACAAAAGCCGGGAGTCCATCAACCTTGGCACTTGCGAGAGATGTTGCCTTCATCCAAATTGTTGATAAAAACAGCCGTCTTGCTGGTATGTATCCTCTCCTTCAGGAAATCGTAGGAAACTGTGTTGGGGGGGAAAATAAATAAAGCTGCCGATTAAGGCTGTCAAGTTGCAACTTCTAAGCCTCCTAATGCTTACATGGGAAAGCTGAAGGCTTTAATAACTACAGTATATATATGTAAACCTTTTACAGCTTTTCCAATTTAGTGCGTCACCTCTTTGTAGAGCCGGGCATGAGGGGTGCAGGAGGTGCGACGCACAGGGTCCATCTCAGGCCAAGGCCTTTTCTCAACCACAAAAGTTAAGCCCAGTTGTAACTTAATTAAGTATCACATCACTTATGTAAATTAGGCCTCATCTTCTTTCTATTCTTATTTCTTCCTCTGATCAGTTGATCTGTTAAGTGAAAATCTCTTAAAAATTCCCAATTTTTTCTCAAACAAAACCTATACAACCTCACTCTTATCGTTGTCTAGTTTAGTACTTGGTAAATATTTTGTTGATTATTATTGGGTTAGCGTACATGAACAAAGCTATGTGATGTATGTGCATTTGAGTTTGGATCGTGGAAGAAAGCTATGGTATATATGTGTGTTATACTCAATATTGATATTAATTTTCTTAACTGTTCAGTTCAGTTCGTTTTTTTTGCTAACAACTTTATATCTTTCGGGTACAAAGATATTGGTTACCTAACTCAAAGCTAGAAACTCGAAGTCATTTATAGGGGATACAAGAAGTCGGCAATTTTTTTTGTGCCCCAAAAAAATTGACCATAAAAAGGCCCTGCGATTGAGATCGCACCAGGCCCTGGTTCACACAGGATCGGCGCTCTTTGAACTAAGTTATCAAGGGTTGGTGTAGCATTCCAAAGAGTAGACCAAATTAAAAAAAGAGACTTTAGGACGTACAGTAGCATTCCAAATAAGTTTAGGATCCGGGAAACTATACGTATTAGTGGCTACCATTTGAACATCATAGCAAGACTTTGTAGAGAAATCACCTGACTTTGACTGAATTTGAGTTCAGGATTTCTAATAGGAAATAATATATGATAGTCTATATTTAGGAGATTTGTGAGAGTTATATTAGGAATGTCTTGAGAACCAAGTTTGTGGTTGTATAAATATCTTGAAGAGTTAATGAGAAAGGACACCAAGTTATTCTCAATGTAGTCTATTGCTTCCGCGCGTTTATGCTCTCCTCTCTCTTGCTCGATCCTTAACATGGTATCAGAGCAAGGTGAGAGGGAGAGAGGAGAGGAAAAAAAATTAGATGTTTTGGTAAATAGTTTTCAAGTCACAAGAAGAAGAAGAAGGAAAAAAAAAAAAAAAAAAAACGCAAAGTCTGATTTGAGAAGAAAGCGTAAGGTGTTTTTGTTGTCGTAGCCTAACCCTAATCTTATGTCCAAGATGTTTTTTACCTGCCAAGCAGTGTTCGTGTGATTCAGAAAGAAAGAAAATTGAGAGTGGTTTGTTGCCTCGCCTAGGGTTACGACATGAGTTCAAGCCAAGATAGAGATCGGTCTTGAGCCAAGATGGAGAAGGAATTAGTACCCTGAAGATGAGTTGATGCCGACTGGATCATATAGGTCGTAACAGTAGTGTTTGGTTTCGTTGCTACTGACTTTGACGGCTTGGACAATGGAGTTCTTTGTTGTTGATTCTTTCCGGCAAAGATGAGGAGATTATGGAATCAAGGTTGCCCTAATTTCCCAGGAGGTTTGATTAAGCAAACCCGTGAAGAAGATCCGTTGCTGCCATTAGCGGATGAAGGAAGAGCTCGAGATGCAAACACAGAAGTGATTGATGGCAGTCACGATTAATGCTGCCATTGGTAACGAGTTAGGTCGTAACGAGGAACACGAGTTCGAGGAGTTGGCAGTGGTGATTCATGATGATCGGTGTTGAGAGATGCTGTGGTGGTTAGTTATTGATTATTGGAGCTGGAAAAGGAAAAACTAGATGAAGATGATGCTGCGAAGTGCGAACAGATGGGAGATGGACGCTGTGGTGATTTGGGAATAAAGAAGAGCTGAGGCCGAGTTCAATTTTGAATTCGTAGGAGTTTTGCTGAGCTATATTTAGTAACCAACACGAGACGGAAGTTTGGTGTCAACATTTAGGTTATGGTTATGGCTCAAGTATTTCCTACAGCGATGATGATGAATAAGAAGTGTATTGCTCTTTGAGTTTGAGAGAAAATATTGTTTGGGACTATTCCATTGGGACTCGTGATAAAAGATAGATAAATAATGATCGATGGCATTAATGAGACGGAAAGTTGGTGTCCGCCATTGTGAAGTAACACACCGCTTGAGAAGATGTTCTCGCGTTCAATCAGAAGCAATAGAGAAGATTGCGGTCGGTTAAAGATGGCCCCGTGTACAAGGGATAAAATATGGTGATGAACAATGGACTACGTAAATTGGTTTGTGAACGTAACTCGAGGTTATGATGAATTTCGTGTGAGTTTCAAACCGAGAAAGCGGCCAAGAAAGTGGCATCACCGATGTTGTTTGTGGGTCGGCCATGGATGAATGGATACGATTGAAGAACGTTCTCGGGAAGTTGAGATGACTAGGAAAGACATGTATGTCTTGGATTAGAATTTCGAAGCAAAGGTGTTGCAGGTGATTCAAGACGGGTTGAAAGCCTCAAAGAAAATAGACAAGTGCACAAGCTTAGGCGAAGCGTGACGAAAAGAATGATTGTGGGGAGAATCTTGAAAAACAAAGAAGTGTAAATGGGGCAACAAAAGCTGCACTGAGCGAGGAGATGAAAAAGAAGAAGAAACAACAAAGGTTGCGAAGAAAGAGAAGCAATCACCAAGAGGTGATGAGAGAAAGAACAACAATAGTAGGTTAAAATCCTGAGTTGTAGAGAAAAACAAAAGTGGGATAAAATCCCATGAGTTGTCTAAAGGGTACAAAGGTATTATCTTTTAAAAAATTACGAATATGGGACCGTAATGTCCTTAAACTTCCTAAGGGGACCGAAATGTCCTTAAACTACAATGGAACCTGTATGTTCTAAAACTACCAATGGGACCGAGATGTCCTAAAACTACGAAGAGGACCGAAATGTCCCTAAACTACGAAGAGGACCGAAACGTCCTTAAACTACGAAGATAGGGACCGCAATGTCCAAAAACTACGACTGGGAACGAAATGTTCAAAAACTACGAAGAGGACCGAAATGTCCCTAAACTACGAAGGGACCGTAATGTCCTTAAACTTCCGAAGAGGACCGAAATGTCCCTAAACTACGAAGAGGACCGAAATGTCCCAAAAACTACGAAGATGGGACCGTAATGTCCTTAAACTACGAAGATGGGACCTAAACGTCCTTAAACTACGATGAAAATGAAACCGAAATTGGTAGAATTTTAAAAAAATGTTAGGAAAGTCGAATTTAAATTTCTTTTGTCCAAGATGGGCATTAGTGATCTACATGCTCCATCTTGAGGGAGGGTAATAGGAAATAATATATGATAGTCTATATTTAGGAGATTTGTGAGAGTTATATTAGGAATGTCTTGAGAACCAAGTTTGTGGTTGTATAAATATCTTGAAGAGTTAATGAGAAAGAACACCAAGATTATTATCAATGTAGTCTATTGCTTCCGCGCGTTTATGCTCTCCTCTCTCTTGCTCGATCCTTAACAATTTCATTATGCAAGTTCAGGTGTGTATCAAAATCATGTTTATCGCTTTCCACAAACCCATCTTTCATTAGCTTGTTTGTCATGAAAAATTGTGGTGATGGTGGAAGTATCCCATGGACACTCGTTAACCGACATAGTTTTGATGTCACGGATTACACAATCGATGTTGCCATTTATAAGCTACTTTTTAACTTCATCAACTCAACTTCACCATGAACTCATCTCTAGGCTACTGGTTTCCTCTTTCGAGTTCGTTTTCGACATGCGCAAAACAAAAGAAAGTGGCATATTTAAGGAGGTATTCCCTTTAAAATGGAAACAAAAACTAATTGGAAAAAATGGCGTAGCTATTTTGCTTTTTATTTATTCGAATTGATACTTAGTTCATCTTCTTCTATATGAATTTGTATGTTTGTTTTTTTATCTTCTTCTATACTTGTTATAGTTCCATCACCTCTCTCTACTTGTTAGAAGATATTATGTCGTTAGACAATCTTCATTAATGGTTTTTCACAGATTCAATTGTAGACTAGTTTTTCCTTGCTGCACTGACCGGTTTGTTGACTATTTAAACACACCGAATCAAGGCGGTACAAGCGGAGTTACTAACCGAATATAATTGTCCCTGTAGGTTAACATAAACTCACACACAACACATGATTTGAAGAGCACACGTACAGTTCACATGATGTTTCCCTTAAACCCCCCGCAAGATCGGATCTATGCAGAGGCAGACAACGAGCTTGAGTCTAAGAGTAGAAAAGCGAGTACTAGACAATCCCTTTGTAAAGATGTCACCATTTGGTCTTGAGTGGATAAGAAACGCACAAATAAAGCCTTAGAAGCAACCAATTCTCTCACAAAATGGAAGGCAATTTCAATATGTTTCATCCTCGTTGTGAAATATCGATTTGCTGTGGAGATATGTAGCTCCCATATTGTCACACCACAAGCACAAAAAGTACCTCGGAGAAGGAAAATGCGAGTTCATTGAGAAGATATTGAACCCGGACTAACTTTCGCAGGTTGCATCCACAAAGCACGATACTCGGCCCAGTAGGGTGTTTATCGGTTTTTGTTTTCTAGAGCACCAAGAGATTAAGTTGAGGCCAAGAAAATTGCTAGGACACCGGTGGACCTCCGTCAAGGTGATATCTCCCTCGCCCAATCAGCATCAGAGTATGCTTGTAACTGAAGAGAGATGGATCTTTTAAACTGCAAACCATAAGAGATTGTACCAACCAAGTATCTTAAGATCCTCTTAACGTTGCAGACCAATCAAGAAATGGAGGGAAGCCGCATTTTCCGACATGCTTTATTAACGCAAAAGCAATGTCAGTGCGGTGATGGTAGCATATTGCAATGCACCAATCGTATACAGCAAAGAGCTGGATCTTCAAAAGGTCTTGAGTCAGCAATAGAGAAGAATTAAATGGAGTTGCGTAACTCTTTCGCATTAATCATTTTTGTTTTGGTGAGTAAATTAGTGATATATTGTTCTTGAGATAAGAGCACACCGCAGCATTTTTAGTAGCTTGAATGCCAAGAAAAAAATGTAATTCTCCCAAGTCTTTGATAGCAAACTCTTGTTTAAAGTGAAATCGAGAGAATCCACGGCGGATGGAGAGCTTCCCGTGACTAAAATATCATCAACATATATCAAAATGTAAATAGTCAAGTGGATGTTACCTCAAAAACGAGAGAAGTGTCGGTCTTGGATGGTAAAAGCCATTCTTGAATAAAATTGACTTAATCTCTCAAACCAAGCTCTTGGAGCTTGTTTTAAGCCATATAAGGATTTCTTCAGTTGACACACATGATTTGGAAGCAACTTATCAGCATAACCTGGTGGTTGTACCATATACACATCCTCAGATAGATGGCCATGAAGAAAAGCATTCTTGACATCTAATTGTCTGATCTGCCAGTTCTTGTGAAGAGAAATAGAAAGAATAATTCTAACAGTTGGGGCTTTACCACGGGACTAAAGTATCCCGATAATCAATTCCTTCTACCTGATTGTATCCCTTGCCTTGATCTGGCTTTGTACCTCTCAATGGAACCATCCGCTCTTCTTTTAATTCTAAATATCCATTTACGGCCTATGACATTGTATCCCGTGGTGGCAAGCAACCAATTTCCATGTTCCATTCTCGTATCAAAGCATTTATTTCTTCATCCATAGCAGCTCTCCATTTAGGGTCTTTGCAAGCCTCTGATAACATGTAGGTACTTGTAATATCTTCACAAACCGATTGGACTTGAACATAAATTCTTGCTTTGGTTTGATTATACCCATTTTGCCTCTAGTGTTCATTGGATGAGCATTAGTGACTTGAAGGAATAGGTTGTTGAACAAAGCGGTGGTTGATCTTTGGTAGAGGAACAATGGCAATGTTGGATGAGTCATCTACCTCATTTGAAATAGCAGGAATCTTGGACAATTCGGTTGTAGGTGGAGGTGATGATGGCCGACATTGTAGGTAAAGTAGCTCCAATGACTCATCCGTAAAAGAAAGAAGCATATGGAAAGTTCCCTTCATCAAACACGACATCTCTTGAAATTATAATCTTGTTGGTATTTGGATTGAAGCATCTGTATCCTTTGTGCGATGCACGTAGCCTAGAAAAATGCATTTCTTGATCTAGGTTCTAATTTATGATGATTAAAATTTCTTAAACGGGGATAACAAGCACATGACCAAATGTGTGTAAAAAGAGTAATCGAGGTTTGAGTTGAAACAAGCATTCTAGAGGAGATAACGATTAAGTGTAGAAGGTGGCAATACGTTAATCAAGAAATTAGCCGTTTCAAAAGCATATGACCGAGAATGATAATGGTAGTGAAGCATGATGGAGTAAAGCCAAGCTTTGTTTCAACTATATGTCTATGTTTCCTCTCTGCTGTGCCATTTTGAGCATGAGCATGAGGACAAGATACTCTATGTCCTATGCCACAAGAATCAAGAAAGGTAGAAACATTCCTATATTCACCCTCCCCAATCGTATTTGGATAAATTTAATCTTTCTATTAAGTCGGTTTCAACAAGATTCTTAAACTTTATAAAAGTGGGAAGCACTTGATTTATAAGCAAGAGGATACAACCATGTGAATTTCTTTCAAGGAATCAATAAATGACACATAATACTTGTATCCATTCTGAACATAGTGGTGAAATCCATACATCAGAAAAGACTAAATCTAGAGGTCCATACATATGATTATTGGAGGAACTGGAGGGATAAGGAAGTGCATGACTTTTAGCTGACTGACAGGAAGAACAAAGAGTTGCATTTAAGTGAAAATCAATAACCTCATTCACGACTTGCATTAACATGCTTCAAAGTCTTGTAAGTGGATATCCAAGTTTATTATGCCAACTAGTTGAAGAAGATATGCCAAAGAAGAGAAAGCTTGCTTGGAGTTGCTCCTTAGTAAACTCCATGTGATTTAGCCATCCTATACTGGGACCCAGTAAGAAGAATCTTGTTGGTGACCAAATCCTTAATAAGAAATTTGTCGTGAGTAAAACTCAAAATAACAATGATTCTCTTTAGTAAATTGAAGCACGAGAGATTAAGTTCTTGGTAATAGATGGTACATGAAGAACATTTGAAATGGTAAACTTAACAAGAGTGATGTATGTAATGTAGAAGAGCCAACATGAGTTATAGTCAAACCTGAGCCATTTCCAACTTTCACTTGATCAGAACCTTGATACTCAGAATGTAGATTAAGATTAGACAAATCAGAAGTGATGTGATGTGTAGCTCCAGAGTCAGGTACCCAACCAGATGAAGAAGAAGAAGAAGAGAACTAGAATCATCATGATAAGCAGCAAAGGCCTCAGGTTCAGGATACCAATAATCATCAAATGCATCACCATAAGAATCGAAGAAGTATAGTAAGCCCGCATCATGAGTTGTTCTGGGTACATATCGGTACCTACATTCGGGAGCTTCATGACCAGGTTTCCTACAAAGTTGGCACTCAATGGAGTTATTGTATCTTGATGGAGGAAAGAAATTATTAAATTGTTTTGATGACCAAATCTTGCACCATTCTTGCCACCTCGAAAACCACCTACGAATCGACCCGGCATTTCTATTACCTCCTCGAAAACCATAATTACCACCTCTACCATAGGTGGTAGGAGAAGAATGAGACCAGGATTGTTGGGGATAAGCATTGTATGCGGGGGTATGTGAGGAATAAGTAGGGAAACCTGAATATTGGTGCTCAAATTGATGTGAATTTGGTTGTGGTTTTGTGGTAGTGTCACATTAGGCATAAATGTAGGTCAAGTTTGGACTCAAAGAAGTTAACTCTAGCTTCTTGAGACAACAATAAGCCTAGTAGTTCCGAGGAAGTGATAAGATTGTCATTCTTGAGTTGTTGAGTGCATATAGAGGTTTTAAAGGCATTAAACTCGAAGGCAAGCCTTGAAGAATATGAATTACTAAATCTTCATCGAACTTGCTCTATCAATTTGAGCTAATTGATGTGAAAGTGAACGTGCCTTATTAAAATAGACTAACATTGAGTACGAGCTCTTTTAAACCAATCAAATCTGTTTTAAGTTGTAATAGACGAGATTTAGTTGTGGAATTATAATTGTGCTCTAATCTATTCCGGATCTCATGAGAAAAAGTGCAGTCAATAACTTTTCGAGAGTGAATTTCTTACGTGCAAGCTAAAACAACCATGATAAAGAGCGAGTCTTGATTTACCCAATAATCATATGCCGGATTGAAGACAAATTCATTTTCAGGATCATTATCAACAAAATCAGATGCACTTACAATGAGAATACCAAGTGCAGAACTTCGCGAACATACTTCATCGGACAATGAAAAGGAGCCATCAACAAAGCAAGAAGATTGTAGCTGCGTGTAACTGACAATTTGAGATTTCCATAGAGGATAATTTGTTGCAGACAATTTTGAAGGGGGTTTGAATGTTAATGGGATATGTGTATCAGATTTTGCCATTGATGATGATTGTAGAGGATTGTAAATTGAAAAATTAGGTTAAGAATTGATGTCGATACCATGTTAGAAGATATTATGTCGTTAGACAATCTTCATTAATGGTTTTTCACAGATTCAATTGTAGACTAGTTTTTCCTTACAGACTCGATCTGGTTTGTTGACTATTTAAACACCTGAACTGAAGACTGGTACAGCAGGTTACTAACCGAATATAACTGTCACCTGCCGGTTAACACAAACTCACACACAACACATGATTTTAAGAGCACACGTACAGTTCACACAGATGTTTCCTTAACACTACTCCACTGTATCTAATCAAATTAAATTGCAAACCACATCACAACCAGATTCAGTTGTAGGATTGTTTGAAAACTACGGATTTACCAAACCCTACATTTCAAAAATCATCAGTAAGCTGCCATCCTTTCTGTTATCTGATCCTCTTAAAACCCTAAAACCCAAATTGGATTTTTTCAATTCCAAAGGGTTAAATGGAATTGAGCTTGCAGATTTCATCTCAAAGAACCCAACTGTTCTGACGGTTAGCTTAAAATCCCAATTAATTCCTTCATTCGATATCCTTAAGAGCATTCTACATACTGACACGGATGTCATTACAGCTCTTAAGGCTTCTTATCGGGTTCTCAATGTTAATGTACTTGAAAAGATGATGGTCAACCTAGAGGTTTTGAGATATGAAGGTTTCCCTCCATCTACTATTTCCAAGTTTCCAATCAAGGAACCTAGAGTATATATGGGAGATGCTGAGAAATTTAAGAATATCGTTGAAAAGGTTAAAGGAATGGGTTTCGATCCTTTAAGTTGTATCTTTATTGTAGCTATAAAGGGATTGACATTAATGAATGATGCTACTTGGAAAAAAAAAGTGGATGTTTTCAAGAGATGGGGTTGGTCAGAAGATCACACTCAAACAGCATTTAGGAAACACCCATATTGTATGATGCATTCCGAGAAGAAGATTACAGCAGTTATGGATTTCCTGGTGAATGAAATGGGTTATGATTCATTGAGTGTTGCGGAAAATCCAGTGATTATCCAGTGATTTTCCATTATAGCTTGAACAAGAGGATTATCCCTAGGGGCTCTATCATCAGAATTTTAGTCTCAAAGGGTCTGATTAAGAAAAAATTACTCTGGCATCACTTGCAGTAGCGACAGATGAGTCATTTTCGGAAAAGTTTGTGAAACTGTATGAGCAAGAAGCTCCTGAAGTAATGAAGGTATTCCAAGGTCAATTGAATGACGAAGAGCTGTTTCTGAAATGAAGGATTTGATGAGATATATATGCACGGTATGTAGTCTTGCTTTTTTTTTTTTTTGTTTAGCCATTGCCAGTCTTTACGGTTTAGCTCTATGCTTGTTTTTAGGAACTGATAACTGTGTCACCACTCACCACTCTTATTGGACAACATGATGAAGAATATCTGTCATGGAATAGTTGTGTATGCTTTATTGTCAGTTTGTCACTAAGTTTATGTATCCCTACTGTAAGTATGCTTTCTAAGTTCGTTAAATATTTGTCTTGTGTATTTAAAAAGATCTGTGGTCAAGCAATAATTCTGTCCAGAGAGGATAGCAAGATTGTGCCAAATGTTACCGTAGGATTTAGATTGTAGTCCTCTCCTACTGTGAGCTGTGTTATCGTATTACTAAGATTGTTACCTCTCCACGTTTGGGGCCTCTTAGTTCTATTACATACTGCAGCTAACTTTCCATCAGCCCCATAAGTGATTCTACTAACAGTGTTCAAGACAGCAATTTTCAAAACTAAAATTAAGATTGTGGTCACCAATTTCATCCAAAAAAATTAGCACTAAATTTGTTCTTGCATGTTTCTGTTGGATACCCTTGGTGAAAATTTACAACAACAGAACAACTAATAGTTAAGCTTTAGTTTTAAGAAAATTAATGTCACCAATCACAGGCACTACAACAAAACATTCCATAGATCACACACTAAAGATCACAATTTCTGAACACTTGATGTCTTTTTAGGGTAAAAACTTAAAGACCATAAATATTATAGAGTTTTTGATCTTAAGATACAAAGACCTTCCTATACATCTCATGCGTTTTGAAAAGTGTGATCTTCCGAATGATATTTGACTACTTGCAACATTATGTTGTGATCAAAAAGCTGTCCATTAGGCTTTTTTTGGTTTAATTTTAAAAACAATTGCGGTGAGCGTGGCTCGAACCCGCGACCTTCTTTTAGATTCTGACCGGGTCAACATAATCAAATAGTCAACAAGATAAATCAATACAATCGGTTCATTTAAACTTCATTTTCTTTTTTTCTTTCTCTCTCCTCTTTTTTCATCTCTGCCGAAATTCCCTTGAAATAGAATTTAGCCCTAGGTTAGAATTTCGCAATTTTAATCCGAATCAAGAAAAACCCCATAAACTTTTGAGTTTGATCTTCAGTATTGTGATTCTTCCGTTTTAATAGTAGTCATTGAGTTTATACTTTCAGATTTGATGGGGAAAATCTAATTTTTGGAATTCATTTAGATTGTCGAAGATTAGGGTTTCGGAATCGGATCATTATCGAAGACGAAGTTTCATTCTAGGTAAAATACGAATTATATCTTCTAATCCTTCAATTTAATTTCGATTTCCTAACATAATCGATAAGAATCTAGAGTTTTGATTTTGTGTGTAGGCCGGGAGTTTGAGCAATTGTATTTTCAGTGATGGAGGAAGTACCAAAATTGTTGTATTAGAAGAAGAAGAAGAAGAATCGAAAAGAGGGGAAAACAACTGAAAAATCTTTTCGATACACAGGGGTTGTTTTGTAGAGTACTCATGGGTTGGAAAGCTAGACATGCTACTAAGGTAATTAAAATTCAACTCAAGAGGATTTTATTAATTTCATACTTTCATTTGATTGAATTTCAGTTAGTTACTTTTGATACTAAGTGTTTATTTGTTCTCAAATTTGTGAATTAGTTTGAAGTATGTTTAATAGACTTATTGGTCTAGTTCTTACTGTTGGTTCATTTGAAGAACACTATGGTACCTGTAGCAAATAACCAATAATAACAAATTTTTGCCGATTATAGCTGGGGAGAATCCTCATTCTGCTAAAGGGATTGTGGTGAGGTATAAATGCAAGTCCCACCTGGCACTATTCAGTATGTAATTCTTTTAGCATTCCAAGTTAGTATTCATTCCTTGGTTTCACATCAAAGACCAGTCTTATGCTTCAGCAATATTCTGATGGGAGCTTGAGAGACAGTCTAGTTTTATTCTTGTCATTCTAATCTATCTATCTTAAGTAGAATGAGAATCCTTAGTTACTTCATTAATTAGTTTGTTGTTGTATAAGCTTATATTTGTTTCTATTTTCTGAGTTGCTTTGTTCTCTTACAAAGTGATTCTTCTTCGCCGTTAACCGTGGAGTATTGTAATGTCGTTCCTGTATGGGAACATAATCATAAAATGATTTAAGATTTGTGTAAACTGGTGCACGATGTACCCACATTTAGTTGAGCTTGGACTTAATCTTTCAGCTCCGCTGTGTGTTTATTTATGTTGGTGGTTGTAATTGTAACACACTTCCCACTTACCTGTAGGCTTGGATGGTTTATCCACCGCAAAATACCTGGTAGATGCAGAGCACAAACCCATACTCCTGGAAGCAAGAGATGTTTTCGGTGGGAAGGTGGGTTTCATACTTTCTCAACTTGGCCCCCTCACTAGGATATGGATGATGATGAAGACTGGTTTGAAATTAGACTATACATATTTTGTGATTTTATTTTCTAAGCCTACAAAATATTTCTTTAGTATCTACCCAGTTGCTTTTTAAGCAAATAGTTCTTGATATATTTGTTTCCATGAAATTTCCATCTTAAGCGTTACTGTTTGTTTGTTTGTTTCTGGTTTTGTTTTTCTGAAGTTGGAGCATACCGTGATCATTTGCAAGTGGAAGAAACGTTCTATGATTTTCACAATGCCTAGTATGCCAGGGGAATTCAGCCGCTTTGATTTCCCTGATGTTCTTCCTGCACCATTAAATGGTATGCATCTTTTGTAAATCTGCAAGATATCCTGCGTTTACATTGTCACTCAGAAATTTAGGGTCTCGGAGTGGTTTTATGATTAATTGGAAGTCTATGTTAGGATTTCTCTTTCATGTTTACTAAAATATGGTTTTCTATTGGACTCCTGCCAGCAATGGTTGGTGGTCAGGCTTATGTAAGGTAAACTTCTAGTTTTTGTCTCTTTCATATTTACTAAAAGACGTTGCGACTTTGTGGTCATGGAGTGAATCTTCTTTCCTCATCTCCGTAAGGTAAACTTCTAGTTTTGTCCTATTCTGCTGCTGTCAAGTTTACTCTTATCGCATGGATGATAATTTATCCTTGGATATAGGTTGTGAAAGGTAGACATCCAACAGTCCAGTCAGCAGCGCAAACGTCACTTTCAGTAGGTGTTTTTCTTTAGAATTTAGTATAAAACTGATATAGTCCGGCGACTAATAACTCTTTTCTCATCGGGTTAACGGTTTTTCAAAACCTTTTGTGCATCTACCGATCTCCGTAACTGTTCGTTAAAATACGTTCATTTTTCTGATGCAGGTTCCCTTACATTTGTTATGACAGCATTGGCTTGTTATATCAAAAGGGACTGGTTTGAATTCAAATTGGTGCTACATGAATCACCCCTCAAACAGTTTGTCTCTGTTTCCTCTTATTCTTATATCCACCTTTAACTTTAAATTAGGTATTTCACAATTATGATGTGGTGTGTAAACTCTGATAAAAGGCCACTTTTTTTTTACTAGGAATGGGATAACAAAGTCGATTGTGTTAATGGATGAGGAGAGCTTAAGGAGTGGGTTGCGAGGGTCGAGCTTGGTCTTCTCATTACCTTTATTTCTATTCCCGATGGTGGGAAAGATCTCAAGCAAATACGCTTCAGGTACTTTTTTCTTTAACATATGAGACTGTATTCATTTACCTTGTCAATAGCTCATATATTCATTGTAGAGGCATGCACATCATATATAGGATTCACTTTTCACACTCAGAAGTTCCAAATTTCTTAGTTACTGTTCAAAGAAAGCTCTAGGCTCCATGTGAACATTGTTTTCATTTCAATTACTCGTAGATGAGTTGACTCAATAGTTTGGACTAGTGCTCAAATGTTAGGAAATGTATTCATATGTCTTGTATGTTAGGAAATGTATGACTATGTCTTGTATTCGGTTTAATTATATTTAATTAATGGTGACCTGGGATTGAGAATCTGTTAAGCTAAGATGATTCTCTTGAGCATTCATTCACAGCTAAAGCTTATGTTAGGCTTACAAAATATGGGAATTCCTGAATATATTGAGTGAATCATTTGCAGGTTTTTTGGTACACACAGCTTGTGTAATGATGCTGGATGAAGTTTTCTTTCCTGTTCTTTTGGTTGATGACTGAGATTTCCCCTTTTGGAACGGAATTTGCAACATGTAATTGCATTTACAGTTTAGAATAGAACTAGTATTCATGTAATTAGCGTTAAATCAGTATGTTTGGTCTTTAAATTGATAGTACAAGTTGTTCTGATGTAGTATGACTCTGCAGAAATGTGTATTTGATTCAGATATGGAATGAATTGAATTCAGACTTTTCTTCCTTTTTTATACCACTTTATGGATTTCAGTTACAGGTGCAAAAATGGTATGGGTTATAGGTGCATAAATGGAATGGAATATAATGTTTGTATAGGGTAGATTTGGGTTGAGAACTTAGAGGAAAGATCACAACTTTTAGATCCTTGTGTTTTAAAAACCTTGTCTTTAGATCTCAACTTCTCAAAACTTTATGTTCTTTGCATAGGGTAAGATCACACTTTTCATTGCAAGAGAGTTGTTATCTATAGATCACCCTTTAGATTATACTGGCAAAGATCACAGACAGCTAATACTTAGATCACACTTTTTAAGAATGATCCATGTATGTTTTTGTTGTAGTGAGGTTAGAGACTTATTCGCATTTTACAGCCATCAGGTATAGTTAACAATAATTCTCCCTATGGCGATAGCTTTTCTTAGTAGAAATTATAAATACATTTTGCCTTTACCAGTTGGGTGTACTATGCTAGGTTGTTGTTTGAGTCCAGTCATATCTTAATCTACTGAGTGCTGAAGTCTTTGAGTTCTGCTGACAATTAGCTTGCATATGATGCATTTATCGCATTTGTGTAGAAGATGTGCATATTACGCTCTATAATTTGCCTATATTTATATTACGTAGTTACGGTTATGATTGACTAAGAGTTGTTGGTGAGCCAGAGCTTAAACATGCATTGGACAAGATTAAGTAATTTTGAGTAATTAAATAAATGTATTAGTCCATGGTTAACTGGTAACGGTTTGTCGGAAACATCATTTTACCTTGTAAGAGATTTGATTCAACACAAAATTGGTCAAAAAGACCAAAATCAACAATTCCTGGGTGAAAAAGACACTTAGGTTTTGATATTGTTTGAATAGCCAAAAATTAAAAAGATACTATTTAAATGGACAAAAATTTAAAAATAGGCGAGGGATGTAATCCGGGGTTTCATCCATCCCATTTTCAAATATTTTTTTCTTATTTTTATTTTACACAAAGGATGCATCCAAGTTTCATCCTTGCTATTTTTAAGTATAAGCAGGGATGAATCCAGTTTCATCCTTGCTATTTTTTTTTGGCTATTTCACCCGTATTTTTTTTTACTTGTCCATTTGAACCGTGTTTTAAATTTTTTTGGACAAATGACCCATTTTCTCTTGATTCAACACCAATTGGATGAAAATTTCCCAATTCACCATTAAGAAATTGACCTATTCTTGCATAACTCCATTCTCCATCTTGATTCCCCTTGCTACTTGAGTCATAATTAAATAAATAAATGGTGTCTTATCCTCTGGCCGAATGTGAGTTTGATCACCCTTGTTAACCAGGGTGCAGGTTCCGTACAGAGTCTACAGACTATACCTTAAGTCTTTACTAGTTGTTTGAATTCAGCCATGGTTATTTGTTGTTATATTATCTCTTTCACACTGATAATATACTACCTCCATTTCTAGAAAAGTGTTACTTTCACTTTTTCAGTTTGGCCTATTTTTAGGCTAAAATGAAAAAGTGAAAGTAACACTTTTTCAGAACGGAGGGAGTATATTTTATCCTTCTCGTTTGTTTCAGAGATAATGTTGACTTGAGACGTTCTGATGCCTCAATGTCATTGATCCAGGTGAGGCAGAAATATCCTTTTTCTATTTATGCCCGACACTTCATTCCATCTCATATCATCGAGGCAAGCGGAGAAAGCTAGTGTATCCAATCACTAGATTCCGAATTTTCCTTGTTTTTTTTTTTTTTTTTTTGTTTTTCTATCTCTCTCCCTAATTTGCTTAAGTTGAACAACAGTTGAATCGACTTATTTCCATTTTGTAAGGGTAGAAGGAAATTCAAATATTTAATGGTTTGATAACTGGAAGTATGCACTTGCACTTCATGAATGTCGTATATGAGACTATTTTTGTGTTTTTGTTTCCACATTACAGTCTGCACGTTTCCACAGAAGTGCCTACTGCTTCACAAATGTCACTGTTAGTTTTATGGTCATTAGTACTTTTGCTGTAGTTGCTACACTGAACATTCAACAGTAGCTTCGTATCAGTTGTACTTACTTTGTAGCGACGAGTTTGCTCTAAATTTTTAACTTCCATCACCTAAGCTTTACTTGTATTTTGACCCGACTTGCCCTAGGTTGGTGTTCGCCAATAAATTGTCTCAGTCAGTATAGCGACATTTGTTTAACTGGGTTGTTGAGCCTTAATTGAGGATGCGACCTCATTTAATTGAGGCCAAATTCTGATAGTGTTTTTTCTACAGAAACTATGACTGTGGATTGGATATATAAGCTATAACTTAGACAGATCGCAAACATTTCAGTTAGATATGCAGCCCATATATTTACTACGTTATAGTTTATTGACGAGAATAAGAAATTAGTCAAGCAGGTGAAACTAGTGTCACCCAGTCTCAATAATTTTCGTGCTGAACTTATATATTCGTCATCCTCTAGAAAGTACTTTCTTGCGAACACTTTATCTGACCTTATTTCATGTTGCAGGTCTGGCTTTGGAAGATTGGGAAGCCATGGCCATGATGGAGAATTTTTTATTTGTTCTTTCACGGGATCTAAACAGTACCAGTCAATCAATGGCAGAAGATATTGATCTTCTTAAGGAGGTGGTAGAGTTAGCTCCCATACTGCCATTTCTTGTGATTCTGCAGACTACATAGTCTAAACATTCCCTATGGAGTATGTGTTAAATTTTGTACCATGCACTGAGTTAGATATAATGCAGATCTTTGTAAATTATTTTAAGGTATACACCATTTGTAGGTAAGATGAGGAGAAAGACAGAATGGATCGACTGTGCTTCTGCAGAGTTAGCCAACCGTTGGATTTTAATTTGGTTTGTGAGTGTTTTTGTGAAATTTGTTTGCTATATGTAATTCTTTAGCATCCAATCGAGGAAATGACGCAAATGCATCCTGGAAAAAATAATTAAGTTTCGGTCGCACAATTAAAAATAAACTAGTTTGAAACCCGTGCTACGCACTGGGACTGCTGGAATTTCTTACACTGGTCGTTCATGTCCATTGAGGTGGGGCTTCGCCCCGCACCCATCCCAATAAAAGTTATAATAAGCTTATACAATTACTATCCGACAGATTGACGATTAACAGTTAAAATTTTATAATAATCAAATATATAATTTAAAGATCTAACATGGTTTTGAAAATTAATTTCATGCAATATAATAAAATAATAATCAATTCTACAAATAAACTAAAATAAATAGATCTAAGTAATCTCAAAAGTAAAATATTTTAAGCTATAAAGACATAATTAGATATTTTTTTGTATTTAACCCGTGCTTCGAACCAGATACAAGGGGAATTGATCCTTACTCTTAGTTGGGCGAAGCCCCACTTTTTCGGCCCAAGAAGGGATCTCAATTAACAAGCTGTAGTGTACAATGAAAACACCAATTATCATTTATTTTATTTTTTGAAGCAATCATTTAGTAGATTAACAATCTAACCAAATTATTCACCAATTAGTTACGTCTTCGTTTAAAGTGTTGGAGATTAAGAAATCCTCTTAAAGAAAATATTTTTGATAAATTATACCGACCTTTGAAATCAATAAGTAGTTCACTACATTACCCATATCAGTATTATTTGTATTTAAATGAAACATCACACTTTCTATATAGTTATATCAATAGTTGATATTGGAGACACTAAAAAAACACGATATTAGTATATAATAGTTTGACAACTCTAAATGGTGCAAAACAGATAAATTGCTTCCCGTCAAAGAAAATGAAATTAAGGAAACGCACATACATATTTTTCAGCAGAAAATCATATATTTGTGTTAAGAATTAATGGACCAACTCAACTACTCTTCCAGGCTCCAACTTATTATAGTTAAATGAAAAATCACACTCATTAGTCATTATATAGGCATCGAAATATGATATTAGAGAAACTGAAAAAATCATGATATTAATATAACATAGATTGCCAACTCTAAATAGTGCAAAACATATGAAGTGCTTCCCATCAAAGAAAATGTAATTAAGGAAACACACATATATATTTTTCTTCAGAAATCATATACTTGCGTTAAAAATAAAGCGGCTAACTCAATTGTTTTTCCAGGCTCCAACTTCTTGTAGTTGAATGAAAAATCACACATATTATATAGTTGTGTTGATACTCCGACATTAGAGACACTAAAAATAACACGATATTAGTATAAAATAAATTTTCAACCCTAAATATTGCAAAGCATACAAAGTGCTTCCGTTAAAGAAGTAATCAAGGAAATGCCATTTGCCATTATATAGGCATCGATATCTCGATATTAGATATATTAAAAAAACCATGTTATTAATATAAAATAGATTGCCAACTCTAAATAGTGCAAAGCATATGAAGTGATTCTCGTCAAAGAAAATGTAATTAAGGAAACACACATATATATTTTTCTTCAGAAAATCATATACTTGCATTAAAATTCAAGCGGGTAACTCAATTCACTAGTGGATTATTGATTTTTTACAACTTCCTGGGTTTCATGAAAACAACTGCTACTCGGCTGACGTAATTATAGATCTTTGTGAGAAACAGTTGTTTTATAAAAACTTGTCTTTGAAACAGCAGTTCTTTTAGGGGATATTTTTGTAAAAAATACAGAGTTTAAAGAACCACTGTGATGGAAAATAGTTTCCATAGCCCTTAAATAACAACTGTTAGAGTAAATAGTTTTCATAGCCCAAAATTTATGTCCCACCGAAACTTTATCTTATCTTTATATCTTTTTAAGCTAACCTCTGCGCCTCTGCGCCTCTCTCTTCCATCTTCTTTATCTCATCTCTTCCAACAAAATCAAACTGAAACTACCAAACCCTAACCCTGTAATCCCCCTTCTCTTTTCCATTCACTCACCACCACATCTACCAATCTACCACCTTCATCACCCCGAGCACACCATATTTTCTTCTTCTGCATCTCCATTCACTCACCACCAGCACACGACCACCAACAACTTAATAATACCCAAAATCCCTAAACCCAAATCTCATCTCCAAAGTTTCATACTTTCTTAACACCCAAAAAAAAATTTAAAAGAAAATCCACATTTCTGTGACAACCCTAGAATCCGCAGATCCGATTTTCTGGGTTCGTGAAGAACAAAATTAAATCAAGTCTTGAAGAACAAAAAGAAAAACGAATTGATTTTCTGGGTTCGTGAAAATCAGAGGAGAAATTGATTGAAAATCAGAGGAGAAAAACGAATTTTGGAATTGAATCCTGGGTTAGTATTTAGCAGTTGTTGTTGTTGAATTGATCAGATCGGAGAAATGGGTGGTGGTCACTGTAAATTGATAAGGTGATGGTTTAATTGAAGATGGAATGGAGATTAAATGGGTCGATGGTTAGATCGAGAAAAGAGTAGTCTGTTTGATACTGGTATGTATTCGACTTTATAGTTGTTGGGTTCCCCATATGTTACCTTGAAATTGAGTTATGTTTCATTGCGGTTTTGATTTTGATGTGGGACATTGATTTGTTTTTGTGTCTAGCATTGATGAAGTCTAAGGCACAGAGGAATACATTGGGTGCTGATGCTCTTGAATGTAGATGCTTTGTTCAAGCCACTGATGGCAAAAAGACCATCTACTTCGGTATGCTTGAGAATCCAGTACCGCCAACAGCTGGGAGATATGTTGTAAGTGCTTCAGTTTTTATTTAAATCTGCTTATCATAGTAATGGGATGGTTCTTAATTTTATGCAAAATTGTACCAACATCGATTGCCAACCACAGTATGTTTTGTTAAAGACTGATGGACTGACAAAATGTCTAGCAGAAATTTATATTTTAAATTTTTGATGGCCTTTAAATGAACCATTTTCGTGTCCTTATAAGCCATCACATTGTAGTTTGTACCCTTTACTGATATATCCTTATTTTTGGCAATTAGGTACTGGGATGTTGTGTGGGGAGAACCAGGACATAAAGATTATTTTGATAAGTAATCCTTCTCTTTCTTTAGCTCAGTTCCTGAATGAATTTGGAGTACATGTTGCAGTTCTCTATTGAGTTCTGTGTTAAAAAAAATTTTTGGTGTTTGTAGGTTGAAAGCAACGACTTTCAAGGTTATAGTACAAAACGAGAACCAAATTGAAGTTTCTTTTTCGTGGAAATGGGATGTTTCTCTGAAAGGCAAACTCGCGCCTATGAATTTAGACAAAAGGTCTGTATCCAATATTTTTACGTGAATGACAACCATGATTAGTAACTCATAATGTGTTTTCTATTTGTTTTTTTTTTGGGGGTACATATGTAGGTACATTATGCTAAAAGATTCCTCCGGTTTCTATACGTACGGTATTTTTGATCACCCTAAAGGATTCCCGAGTTTAGCCTCGCCGGGCAGGGTTGCTTTCAAGCTCAGCTCAGCCATGTAATTCAATCTCTCTTTTGCTTTTGTTTATTACGTAAGCCTGCAGTCTACGTGCAAAAATGCATGTATCTTTTCCTAGTAGTATATTAAAAAAAATCAGCATTCCATGGCATGGATTGTTGCGTTTGGTTTGAGCAATGAATTGGCGTTTTGGGAGTTGATTGGCCTCAAAAGAACCCACAGTAACTTATGATGTTCTTGTGCTCGACTAAACCTGTTTGAATTCTTTGTTGGGTTATCTTATTCACTCTTTGCACTTAAAATGGCTAGGTTTTACCACATGACCGTATCAGATACAATGCAAAGAGAGATGCCCGCGTATGAGGATCATCAAAAAGGTCAACCTTTAGCCTATCCTGAAGCAGTTCTGTTAACAAATCCAGTCAATCCAGTTCACAAAGGAGAGGTAAAAATAGCTGCACCATGAACGCATACATAAGTTTTCCTGTTTATTGCAGTATATGGTTATATATTCCGGTAGCGATTATTTAAATGGGAGAGCCAGTTCTGCTGGCATTTGTAGCCCAAAAGGAAAAAACGAAACAACATGTTGTATGTTTTGAAGTTTCTTAATCATGTTCTTTCTGTCATGAGAAGGATTTGTTTTTCCCAATTAGTGAACCTCAAACTCTAAAGTGTAATATAGCTTTAACCCTTGTTTTCGGACAACCTGAACTACAGCCTGTTATGCGAAACTGTCGTCAATGGGCAGGGATTTAGAGGGTACTTCCTTGACAGGAAATGTCCATCTATGTCTCCTCTATATCTCGTTAAAAGGGCTTAGTGTTTTGACTGATCGTTTAGGATTTACGTAGGTTTGCAGTTCTGTGACCATTTTAGCACACTCGTTTCACAGACTAAATGAACTCCAAATCTAGATTTTTAAGATGATTATGAAAGAGGGTTCTTTCTACTTTCTAAATTGGGGTCAATCTATAAATTCCGACTTCTAACGAATCCTATGGAGCCTCGCCAATGCAGCTCGTCTGAGACGTCAGTTTTGCGATGTTTCTGTCCAGTTTTTGTGGTATTATAAAGACTCTTAGTATAGATTTTTGTAAGTCTTATCGTTTTAATTCATAGTCTGCATTTGTAGTGTGCATTTACAATTGTTGGCTTGGATAAATTAGCAGAAATGTGGACTAGGTACTGACACATTTTGATGTCCAAATAAATTGGTTCTAGCCCCATGTGCCCCACGTAAGTTCTTTGAATTCACAAGAATTAATCTAGCTAGGTGTGGATGTGAATACTAAACCATTTTTATCTTATGTAGTGTAGGCTGTTCATTTCTTGATGGGGTTCTTTAATAGCAATATCCAAGTGATTATTTGTGTGGTGGAATTTTAAATGTGTACTATACCGTAATGCTTGCCCGTACGAACTACACTTGTGCATGTTTTGATCTTAGCCACCAGGTGAATGTATACATGGAATTTGGTATGAATGACCTTTTGATTTTTGGTGGAGATATTTGTATGTCACACATTTCATGTCTTATTATTGTTAACATAGTAGTCCTTATCCATGTACACACAAGAACCACCAAGAAAGGGTTTTCAATCTTTTTGCAAGATTTTGACTCTTCTGATACTAGTACTGATGGGTGGTTCTCCGTTATTCAGAAACATGCTAATTAAAGTTTACCTCCGTTAGTAAGACTTGTTTCATTTCATTTTCACTCTTATGTTTTTGTTTTTTTGTTTAATCTTGATATAATTCTCACAGTTCTGTTTTCACATTCTATAGATATGACCCAAGCGACACCAACTCAGGAATTGATTGCAAAGTATCTTCATATTTTCCAAGATCGGGATGGCAAACAACGTCTATTACAACAGATTGCTTACTGTAACATGGCAGGTATCTATTACATATACTCCAAATACATTTCCTTTCCCTTTCTCCCTTTGCCCTTCTACTTGCTATATTATAAGTGCAAATTAACCAGGGATATCTTGTGACGTTGTAGTTTATGGAAGAAGAAACAAAGAAACACAGTTCCAATATTCAGAAGGTAAGCTAAAGAAGCAAAGAACTGTTTTGCGTGGTTTAGACTAGTTCCTTCAATACTCAATAAGTTTGTTGCAAAATTTCTAAACAAGTTCTAACATGATTTTTCTAATTATTATTGTTGTTGTACTGAATGTAAATGAGTGTTTAGGAATTCTCTTAAGTTCTAAGTCAATGACTGTCTTACAAACATTTTTTTTTTTTTTGCAGCTTGGGGCTGCAACTTTGGACCTGATTAGAGCTAGTTTTTCAGAAGATGAAGACATAGATGGTGAAGTCTTTACATTCATGTTTTGAAACTTTATGGTTGTAAAGCTTGTAATAGGAACATGGGTTAAGGTTTTCCAACTTAGTGTTAGATATTTTTTTCAGACTTGGAACTCGCAGTATTTAGTTGAAATTGTAAAATGAATTATTGAGTTTTAAAGTCCTATCAATTTAATTTTGTGAAATTCGGTTTTAAAGTCATTATTAATTGTGATTCAGCTTTTAGTTTTGATTCGGTTGAATCGACTTTGGATTCAATTTGAATCAAATTTTTTTTTTTATGAAATATCTCAATAAAAACTATTGTGTTTGTCAGTATGTATTTAGTAACTGTGAAAAATAATAGTTTTTTTAAAGAAATCAACCTTTGCCAGAAACAGTCGTTTTGGAAAAAACTACTTCTAGATTCCAACTGATGGAAACAGTCGTTTTTAGTGATATTACTTCTTGTCCTGGCAGTGGTTTTACTTCCATTTTCCACTAGTGATTTCCTTACTAAAATCGTTAATAGAGGGTTTCAGAGATCTATAATGGGTAAAAATGAAGAAAAAACTGCAAAAATCCAACCACTCCGATTAATATGATTACTATCACAATTAAAATATCCAGATTTAAAACATTCAGATTCGAAGAAGTATAATCATCATCCATTAATCTGTCATTTGAGTGGAAAATATGGTAGAATTTGAAAAAGTAATATTGTCGAGAACCAAATTAGTACCAGGAGAATTTGCTATGAGACCTAAGCTTGAAGTTCTAGTAACAGCTAGCATTAGGCCTCCAATGTGACTTAGTTTGTGCATTATATTTCAGTAGCTCTTCATTAGAACCTAGTAGAAAATATGACCAATGCCATCTAAATACGTGCTCATCCTTACATGACAGGCAAGCACCGCCTGCAGAAATGCGATTTTCCTAGCATAAAGGACATTGTTGATTTCATCCCAATACGCAGAAGCACTGAAAACAAAATTTTTATAAACTCTACTGTTATAGCAGTGTTTGAAAAGGTGGTCCACAATGTAAGCAATTTGTTTCGATTGCAAAATTTGAAACTATATACACCAAAAGCCTTTTGGAAATTTCTAAGAATAGGTACAATTCCTTTTGGAAATTTCTAATAAAATAAAAATAAAAATAAAAAATTGATCGATGAGAATTCCCTTTGTCAGAAACTATATACATCCATTGTACCCAACCTAACAATCACTCCATGTGGAACACCGAAGTAAAATTTACACGGAGCAAAACCCCATAAGCATAATCAGCAAATTGAAGTTGCATTTAACAATTAAGCTGACTTTGTAGTGACATCAATTTTGTATGAAATCAAAAGTTACATCATTGGGTCCTTCAGAATCATACCTAAAGTAATCAAACAACAGACAACCATTGTTGCCACCTTTTTAAGAAGAAGTAAATCATAAAAAAAAATGGTTTTAGTTAAAAATAAAAAAAAAATAATAAAAAAAGAGATGATTAAAATGATCAAAAAATAAGAATAATACAGTACTATTGATAGAAGTACATACCATAGCTACCAGCTTTTGTTGCCTCCTTGTTTTGTTTTTGTTCAGAGTTTTTGCGGTTGTGTTTGTGGACAATTTGGCTTAAGCCGTCATAGAAAATTACCCATGTTGTCTTCTAGTTTCTCCAGCTGACCCTTGATCAAGATCACATTTAACATGGGAGACCTTTATTGAATGAAGGAAACTATGGGTGTGTTTTTGTAGCACAACCCAGAAACCATGCATTGACATTTGAAAGAAGGAAAAAACCCAAACGCAATCATAAGTTGAAAGTCTTTGCATGGTCGAAAGACGATTACCATAATTTCTCCTACTACCAATTTGTTTATGCCTGCAATTCTAATGAGAACAAATATACATACCTAATCGTCCTGCTGGTAGTAACAAAACTTCGAGTTCTATTATCACCACCTTCGACTTCATCAAAAGTCATGCCATGATTGTCGATTTTGTATCCCAACCAACAACTATTGATTCGCACATCGAACAATAACAAAAAGTAAAAATGACGGTTTAGTCAATGAAAATCCCTAGATGACAAAAACATTAAGATTAATTCGTCTCTGTATTATCGGTATTCATGAGCGCTCCCATTGCCTTAAGAACCGTTATTGCGACGGTGTACACGCAAACCAAATAAGGAAATTAGATTAGACATGAACCAAGAAACAAAAAAGAAAGAAAAAACCATGGAAAAAGCAATGCGTAAACAATGAAATCTGTCTCTTGCCTCGGAATGCCTTATATAGATAATCACCCAACTAAAAAAATCTATAAAAGTAGAACAAATATTTGGTTTTGGAAATAATATCAATTGATATCTTAAAATTTATTATAATATTGATTAACTGCTATATTTTGATTACAAAAGACAATTAAAAAAGAAGAAAGAATCATAAATTCAGGTAATGCGTGGATTATTGAAGAACATATGTTAAATAACAAATCTAGAACTTTCAAAGTTGGCTAAATACTTGCAACGTAAAAACACATTTTCTATTCGTTATTTCAAAAAAGATTCAACCTTAGATATGATTATAAAATTCGCTTTGGAAGTTAAATATTAGATATGGACGTAGGATAATTTTTTCCAATATTACCATTTGTTTGTCGCATAAGAATAGACATTTTTTTCTTTCTTTCTTTAGTTGTATTCATTATACACACGGTTCAAATTAGAGAATCCAGGCAAATTTGACTAAATATTTTTTACTTTATATTAAGTTTAAGAATATATAATTATTAATTAAAAATATTAGTCGATTTATCCATTCCAAAGAAAGCAAATGCAAAGATTTTTTTTAGAACGCGCAATTGGGGGATATAAAAATTAATTGGGGGATATGAATTACTTCCCCCAACCCATGGTGTGTGCTAAGGGGTGACTTTTGGGGGCGAAAATACTAAAACACCCTTCCCTAAAATTAAAAATCAAAAAACTTAAAATCAAAAAACAAAATAATATTCCCCATTTCCATCTCCACTTCTTATTAATCTTTTTAGTGTTAAAACTTTGAAACCCAATTGTTCCCATTCTGTTTCAAATTCTAAATTTTCCCCATTTCCTTTCAAATTCTCTTCTCCTTCTCTGTAGGAAGTGATGAAGAACATGTCGGAAATGATAAAAAACATGCCGAAATGATGAAGACCACGCTAGGAGTGATGAAGACCATGCTAGGAATTGATGTAATTCAATGCGAACTAAATTCCAGAGCATGCGCGATATAAATCTATCAATGTCGGTTGTCAAGTGAAAAAAAAAAAAATCAATTTTCTGAATACTTTTCATCATGCCAAGATAGAAATTTAGGATGAAGACCACACCGGAAGTGAGTTTAGGCATGGTAATTTAGGATGAAGACCATCTTGGAAAGTGATGAAAACATGTTTGAAATGATGAAGACCATGCCGGAAGTGATGAAATTCAATGCCGGAACTAAATGCCGGCATGCTCGATATAAATCTATCAATGCCGGTAGTTAAGTGGAAAAAAAATCAATTTTCTGGATATTGTTAATCATGTTCCGGCATAGAAATAAGCAAAAACCATGTGCCGGAAGTAGACTGATTAAAACCTGCAAAAATAGGTTTTGAAGATCAATTTACGAAAATTTCCAGCAAATGTCGGCATGGTTTTTTGGTTGAATACCATGCCGACACCAAGCTTTTTCAGCTGCAACAATGGTGGATTCAAAGAAAAAAAATCAAATTTTCAACCTCTTAGAAGCAATTCTCTCATCACAATCATCTTCCATTTTCAAAAAAAAAAATTTCACTCAAAAACCATTTTCCCTCCTTCTACTCTCAACTAACCAACACAAATTCAAATAAAAATAAATACACACTAATTTATCCCCCTAATACTTAACATTTTACTAATTATAATTAATCAATAATCCTGATTAGTGGGGCTAGATTAGGAATTAAAAAAAATAATTACATAGGGGGTCACCCAGAATTGCTATTGGGACACCGTTTTTGTCCTGTAGCTATATCCCCCAATTAATTCCCATATCCCCCAATTGCGCGTTCTTTTTTTACCATAAGCAAGATATTTTACCGAACCGGTAAAGATTATTTGAATACTAAAGATCCTTTAAGATTTTTAATGGAAATACAATAATCTAATAATTAATTACTCTTAGATTTTCCAAACTGTATAAATACCAATTTAGAGATTTTGCCCATGTTCTATCCAAAATTAATTATTTTTCAGTGAGATGTTTAATAGTAAAAATTAATACTAAAAATTAATAGATTTTCTTTCCTTATAAAAGATTCAAAAAAATATAAATCTTAGTATTTTTTTATTCCACAAAAATACTGAATTGATTTTTTCTTATTTTAGTCATAAATGTACGAAATTAATATAGTATTTTTTTATTTTCTGGATTTTATATAATAAATACATGAAATTATAAAACATTCAAAAATATAAATTATATTATTTATTCCATAAATATGTTGAATTGATTTTTTTTTATTTTAATCATAAATTTCCAAAATTAATATAATAGTTTTCTTTATTTTCTGGATTCTCACAATAAATGCACGAAATTAATATAGTAATTTTTAAATAATGAGGTCGTCCGTCGCCGTGTGTCCCAACAATCCACCCAATCTACACCGCACATTGTCGATCAACGGGACTATATCTAACGAAATTTCATCCGGAAAAATGATCTGAGAATGGTTTCTCAATTAGCCAATGAGAGCGCGAGGTAACGCTCACCAACCAATAAATTGCTTCGAGAAAAGACTAATAATCGGATTTTGTCCAAAACCAACCTATTCCATTTTCTAAGAGACTAGCATTTATTGTATATTACCGTAAGAACCTTAGATAGAAACATATTGGGATATTCGACATACAAAATCTCATTCAGCCCATATTTAATAATGACGCAGCATGCAAAGAAATAAAATAAACTTAATTACATACACTATTAGAGGAAATAGATAATATTGTGCATTTATTCATAGAAAAGAAATTAAAGTGTTGTCTCGCCAATATATACCTGCACTAAGAAGCCCCTTGTAAATCATCATAAGTTTTTCTTTTCGGAAAATGGGTCATTTGTCCAAAAAAATTTAAAACACGATTTAATGGACGAGTAAAAAATTTTATGGGTGAAATGGACAAAAAAAAAAATAGCAAGGATGAAACTGGATTCATCCTGGCTTAAACTTAAAAATAGCAAGGATGAAATCGGATGCATTCGTGAAAATAAAAAATAAGAATTTTTTTTTGAAAATGGACGGGATGAAACAGGTTACATCACGCTATTTTTTAAATTCTTGTCCATTTAAACAGTATCTAAATCTGACTGTCCTTTTCACAAAGGAAATTTTGATTTTGATCTTTTTAACCAATTTTGTGTTTTCTTTTTCAATATGGGCAGTAACTTAAAGGTTGAAGTTGTTCTTGTTTTCATGTTTGTTTTCTTGGTTACAGTTCAGAATTGTTCATCACAAAGTCTCAGACCTATCCATGTCCATGTAATAAATGATTTGGGTGAAAATATGGATATCAAGATGCACTGCAAATCGAAGGACAGGTATATTGAGGAAAAGTGGGTCCATTATAAGGAGGACTACACCTGGAGTTTTTTGGGAGACTACTTTTATAGGAGACTATATTGGTGTTGGATGACATGGTACGACAACTCAGCTGGGCATTGGGTTGTAGGGCACTTCGATTTCTACAAAACTACGAAACATGGTGGTATCTGCCATTTTAATTGCCAGTGGTCTGTTCGTAAAGATGGAGTTTATCTTTTTGTTCCCGACTCAGGGAAATATGAAAGGCAGTATACGTGGTGAGACGAAGCTGGTAAGGTGATAATATCTTGTCCTAGAGACAATGGAGGTTTCTTGGTGTATTCCGCTAATCTTTGCAACTAAGTCTCATTTATTGGGCAAATAGAATTATAATAAAATTTGTTTCTTCGCGTTTCTCTGGTGCAATTTTAGTTTGATTTCTGAATAATTTAACTTTTGCATCAGTAACCGTGTCTCTCATATTCTACTACATTTTGCTGTAACCTCCTGAGATGAGCAGACTAGATAAAGAGAAAAGAAACATATTTGAATCTGCAATGTAAACCAAACATTACAGTTTGTAGTATCAAAGCCATAGAGTCTTCTCCAGTAAACATGATTCAGTTCAGGGAATAGTTTGCAGTATTAAATCCATGATCTAGTCATGGGTAATAGTTTCCCATCCTGACGTCCTATGCAATTTCAATAGTCTATTAGTCTGATGTCTATTTTTTTTTTTTTTTTGACGCGAAAAGGGCAAATTTTTTTAAAAAAAGAAAAACAAAGATGTCACCAAGAGTGAGTTGTGAGGTATCCTCCTTGAGTTTGCTTTATGGTTTAACTATAGCTTTTGGCTCATTTGCAGGGATCTTAACACACTGAGTTAGAAATATTGCAGGCCTTTGTATTTGTGTCGTGTGTGTTAACTTTTGTTGCACAATATTCTATAGGCCTACTTTTTGATGCTTTCTAAGAGCATCTCCAATGGGAGGATGTTAGGCTCCTTTTTTTAGATTTTTGTTAAAGGGAGAGCAAAAATCGATCCGAGGAGTGCGAAAATCGTAGTTGACTCGTCAACCAGGAACGATTCACTGTATTTTTCTAACTCTGACAATTTTACCCTACTAAATACGCCGACAACCACAACAACTCACACCCAATCACGAACTGCACCACCACCATCAACGATCCTCCAAGTGCTCTCCTAACTGCAAAAACCCATGGGATAACTATTTTCTCCCAATCTCCAAATTACTATGCGATTCTAATTACTTAGAAAAGCAAAACAAAAACAGGATAACATGGCGTGTTTTTGTCCCATTACCTTTTCATTTAGGTCAGGCATAACTTCACTAGCAGAGGAGGGCCTGTAATGGCTCCCACCATGAATTGATTCCAAGGTTAAACATAACATACTTGGATAATTAGACCCTAATAAACCCTAAACAAAAAATCACAATTAATTCCTTGTGAAGGTATCATAAGCATACCCATAACAATGGATATAAAACTAATAATCCTTGTTTTTTTTCATCATTGACGAGGAAGTTTGAGGAAATACGTCTGCATATCGCATAAAGTAGGAAGGTGCAAAGTACTCTACAGGTACAAGATCGTGATCATGGAATTTAAACCATGATATACATATGAAACTAAATCTTAGAAGAATAACAAAGTTTCCAGTGAAAATTGAATTAACAACTAATTCATGGGAAGATGATGGATGATAGTGATGGCAGTGGTGGGGATATTTTTAGTATTTGGTAACGGTGAAATTGTCAACGTGATTTGGGAGTTTTGTGGTCAATAGTTATATTTAGTAGGGATATATTTGCCCGGGTTAAAAAAAAATGTTGAATCGGTCCTGGTTGACGAATCAACTACGATTCTCGCACTCCTCGGATCCATTTTTGCTCTCCCTTTAACAAAAATCTTTTTTTAAGGCTTGTGCTACTTTTTCCTAAAAATCATCTCCAATGGGAATGTGTAGTGATATTGTGAAGATGATTTGGCACGTAGTTAGATTAACATCCTCTAACAAAACCTCGGTTTGGGGCCAGCGCTTAAGGATGTGAAGATATCTTTCGATTTTTAAAAGTAAAATTAGTTACTTTCCAAAAATATATTTTGAAAATAAAAATATAATGGTAGCAATAAAATAGTTCAACTAGATTCCCAAATACAACTAGACTCTATCGGTTGGAGATGATTTTCTTAAACTTCTTGTATTTAAGGAAATTTTCAGTACAAATCAGCAAAGGATGTTTACTTTATCCATCCATATATGTAGAACAAGGATGTATCATTGGAGATGCTCTAATATCTTGCATTGCCTAGACCAACTTGGTGATAAAGTTTGTTCATTATCTTCTGAACCCCATGGGATTAGGATTATTCACTGCTCCAGCAATATTTGGTTCTTTTAATTTCTTTATTATATGTTTGAATAAGCCAAAACCTTTTTCAATTTTTGTTTTCTGAATCTGTTGATAAATACAGTATTCGTTAAATTTCTTCTTCAATGGAGAACCTTCTCCACTATCATCATCATCTTGTAATGCCTCATCTTCAATGCTTATGTTTAATGTGGACAGTGATGGCTAGTCAATTTACATGCTAATATCTCACGGTTGCAAGAGTCAAAATCAGAACTCAAATAGAATATACTAGAGAAATACTGTTTGTACCAATAAGTAGTTTGAGATTACATCGTAATATAGTAGTAGTAAAGATTAGCTGAAAGATAACCTAGTATCGACTTAGTAAGAATGAATCATCTCCTGTTTCTTTTTCTTTACCCGGCTATTTGTAGATTATTACTGGCTGCACATTCTCTTTTTGGAGAGCTATCAAACGAGATAAGGTGAGAATGCTCAAGCCAAGGTACTGCCAGGCTCCATAAACATCTTTTTGGTTGAAAACGACTCAACACTATATCTGAGTCCTGAAGGTATTCAGGTGGATGCAGCAATGACAAAGTCGCAAACTTCCACTTGGCGAATTCCTCATCAGAAACCTGCAATTTCTTCTGCATTCGAAATTTGGCTGCATGTAAAGTCTCTCCATCATGGATGACCAAGAAAAATGGATTCCAAAATTCTGTACCTGCATTTGGTTTTGAGATGCACCTATCGTGAAGTGATAAACACGAATCAAGCGATCCTGGTGACCCAAGTTCTTCTCCTCCTCTGGAATCTCCTCTGCACGCAATGTCCAGTATTCATCACTAATGTTGACAATCTTTTCACTAAGCGGAAAAATCTTTGAAATCCTGTGATAGGAAATTTCCAGCAATCTAAGTTCCGCATCAGGATGAGACAGCTCAATCTTTGTCTTCAGATCATTAATCAAGTCACCAACTGTACTTTGTTTTGGAAGTGTAATACTATGAAAGACCATATCATCTTTTGTTGAATGATGGAATGCAACCTTTAGAGTTTTCAAATCTTGGAACTCGGGTAAAGGGATGTCCAAAAATTCGTAATACAAAATATTAGATGTCCGATTGTGGTGAATCAATATCTCAGACAAGTGGTTAAAACCTTTGTACTTAATAGCGTGGGGATTAAGGTTTTGAGAGTAGCAGTTATGAGCCGTAAGTATGATCTTGGTTGGGTCATCCAAACCAAGATGGCGAGCTACTGTTTCTGTCACATCATCATATGTTAATACTTTTGACAGCTCTAAACAAAAAGCATCTTCCATCGGCTTCTCCAAAGATCGAAAATGCATAACCTGAAGATTATGAACATATTCCAGAAATGAAGTAACATCATGATAGAGGTTTGGTGTCATACTATGAGCTGAAGCAGGTTTCTGGAAGCAAATAATGTCCCCATCTTCAAGCTGGTTATCGCAGAATGTGAGGTTCTTGTCTATGTGCTCACATATGACAGTGGGCTCAAAGCTTATTTCCTCATAAAGTTGTATTTCTTCATCTGGAGGGAATCCTGCCATCTCATTCAGCTTTTTAAGAATTTCCAGAGGCTTACCACTACCCTTCACGATGAGTCTCCCCACATACCGAATTTCTTCCTTTTCAGGATCATAAAGCTTGAAAAAGAGAAGAATATCTTCTTTGGTTTTATAACAAGGAGGAGGAATGGGATCTAATTTCGGCCCAATCTCTACTTCCAAGAAAAGCTCTAGTTCTGCATTGCGAGCCGCCTTAGTTGAAATCTGCTCAACAGATTGTGTCTCCTCTTGAAGCGTTAAAGGGCGGTATGGACGATAAGTACGATTTTGACGCTTTGCCCAAAACCAAAACCGATGATATTGTACAGATACACCAAACTCTTTAGCTACCTCCTCTTTGAAGAGGTTAAAAGGCATTTCTTTCAGGATACGAAAACTGCAAACTTTTTCTGATCAACAAGATCAAAATAAACATCTCTCCCAATCTGTTCAAACAGGTCCTCATTTCGAGCAACCTTTATGATAGTATACAGGTGAGCGTCCGCTTTTCCTTCTTCTTATGATCCTTTTCTTCTTGTTTCTTTCTTCAACCTAATCCTCAGATATTCAGCAATGTCTTTCTCATCCACTTCACACATAATTTTATCTTTATCGCTTTCACGTATATACACAAGCATGTATGCATTTGAATATTTTGTAAATTTGAATGGCGTGTGATTGAACTCTGGATTTGTCTGAGGAAACTCCTCCTCCCCGTATTGCTCCTCTAATGCCCACTTGACGTCTTCTTTTGTTACCCACTCGTCATCAAATTTGAACCATTGCTCTGAGAGTGTTGGTCTTATAAAAGCACAGTAGTGTCCACCATGTACCCCACCACTGCAGACAAAAACACCATAAAGTGCGTAAAGATTGCGAACTCTTCTATCAGCATCTGGAGATAAGTATTTTCCATCCTCCCTATCAAGATCAAGTTGCAGAGGGAATTCATACCGATCATTTATCTTTACCATAGTGTCCCGCACAAAATCAAATTCATACCGATTTAGCTGAGTTTGGAGAACAGGTGGGAATTCAGTGAAAGGACACCCTTCTTTGCATCTTGTAAACCATGTGGTTGGCCAGCATGATACTTGTTATCACCTTCAAGACGCTCCACTTCCACATACTTGTTGAAAGATGCATAAACATCCCTACAGCCTTTTACATCAAGTTGAAGGTCATAAAATGACTCCTTTCTAGTAGATCTGTAGTCCACATTGATGCATTCAGTATAGTTCATATAGTGACCTTCAAACAACTGTTGTATCGTACCCTCCACAAGAGTTCCCTTCATTTTATTTTCTAGCTTTTCACACAGAACCCTATTAAGTTCCTGCACGTCATGTTGCATGAAAGAGTATTCGTGTGCATTCCAGCCGAAGGATTTAGCGAGCTCCTTCGTTCCAACGCTATTTTTACCGTACTGAAGCTTATAAAATAAACTCTGTAGAGCCAAAGGGATGCTTTCTGATGGTAAATCATTCTCAGTTGTTGGCATATGGTAGACCGCCTTCCTGAAATAAGGAATATGATATAGAGTCTGGAGAAGAGAGTTCAAATAACATGTTGCTCCCTGATTCTTAAGGCCAACATAATCCGTTTCTTCTCGAGAATCATAGTCCGTGATCACATCTACTTCAACTATACAAGTATCATCTACGAGATACCCTCTACTAGGGTCGTAGAGTTCACTAAGAGGTATGAACTTTGTAGAACCCCAATCACTTTCTCGTGCAGTAAATTTGTGTAGTTGGAAATATTTTCTCACTGTGTGCTCGTAATTGATTTGATTGACGACTGCCAGACTGAACTGTGCAAACCTACTCCACCCATATGGCAAATTATCCGAGTCCGCAACTTCAAGGTACATCGATAAGTCATCTACATTGTTTCCCTTGGGAAACATCAGCACGCGCCATTGATTAGTACCAACAGTCAAAACGTTGGAGTAATGTTTTTTGGTGTCTAGCCTTGAAAAATTCCCAATCTTCCAGGTAAATCTCAAAGCACAACGAGAAGCAAGATCCTCGACTGTCTCTGTACTAACAACAGCATCTGCTGGTGCAACTTCCATAGGTTGAGGAGGACCTTCAACAAACTCTGATGACATCACATCATCCTACTGATCTACCGGTGGCGGCGGGTTTATAAAGTCATGTCTGGAAATTTGAAGAAATTTTGTTTGTTGCTTTCTTTTTGAGCTTTTTGCTCTTTGTCATTGTATCTTCCTGCGCTTGTGTGCTTTTTAATATATCCTATTTGAAGGATCAAAAAAAAAAAATACTGATTTCTGAGACAAAATTCCAAGCAGAAATTAGGTTTCCGTGTTGATAAATAAAAACTAAAAATAAAGGGAGAGAGTGATTTAGGTGATCCACAAAGAGAAAACTGTTTATTTATAGAGTTTAAGAAGTTTACAGAATTACATGAGAGATAAACGCGGCCACGCGGCACGGGGGCTTTACATGGACATTACTCTTAACTTGGCCCAAACTAACATGCCGATTACATAAATAAATTGTATTCGTCGGATTGGTGCCAGTATCATGTGATGCAAGTATGCCACACCATTGTCTCAACGTGTCATTAAAGGATACAAGACATACTGTGTGAATAAAGTCCACGACACTGTTAAAACTACTTGGTAACAATTTAGTTTGTTTGGTTGTGTAATAACATGAAATTGCGTGAGATACATACATGCACCGATCATAACATGATACTTGTTAATTTGTTAAGTTATTATTGGACGATCAATGGGAGTTCCTATGTGATGAAAAAAACCAATATTTTCCGTCACAACAAATGTGCAGAGAAATTGAAATTGAATTTTTCAATTTACCAATTTCATAAAATTAAGATTAATCTTCAGATAATCAATCAAATTGATTGCCAAATTTCATTGAGATATAATCGAGAGCAGACCAATCAACAGACTCAAAGTTATTTACAATATCCATCATCGATCGAATCGATCAAATTGAAGAATCATGAATGATGATAATTTTTCATTTTTCATCACAAAATCAAAACTCAAAGTTGAGACAGATTAGCTAGAACGATTTCACCGAGTTTGGTATAATTACAACAAACCCATGTTCCAGAATGAAAAATCATTTGATATAATTCGATTAATTGCATAAGCAGAGATTGTAAAAAAAAATAAAAAATTATAGTAGAAGAAAACAGGTGAAGAAGAAGATGAAGTTGTGGGTCGGGTTGATGCAGACAACTCACTGACCTAACTCAACATTGGCTGATGTCTCGATTTATGACTCGGTAGTTTCTCATTAACATTTTATCAAGTTTTCTGTTTTCATCTTCCCATAAACAATCTTGATTATATTTCTCCTTTCCATTACACCTTATCACTTATTACAATTAGTGGGAATGTTATTTATGCCCCTACTATCCATGGGTCATGCACAAATACCCTTATGGGTCTTTAATAATACCCCCAATGGCGAGAATCGAAATTATGAATAGGAAAAAATTAACATAATCCCATTTTTAACCTTTACATCTTACGCTTCAGCTTCTTCTTTATTTCTCACTCGAGAAAAACCAATAGAACTCTCACCATCTTCATCTCCGTCGATCGCCACCACCATCTCCATCTCCGTCGCCACCACAACCAACGACACCAACACCATCATCGTCTCCATCGCCTTCATCACCATCTCAGTGAATTATCACATATCTCTCTTCTCTTTCATTCTGGCAATCACCACCAACAACAGCAACACGCGCATCTACCACCACCATCTGCATCTCTCCCACCACCATCTCAATCGTCGTCGCCATCACCATTACTATCTCAATCACCACCACTACAATTCATACGTTTGGATTTCAACAGATCTAGAAATCGAGATTAGGTTTTCGACTTCAATGAAATCTCAAAATCACTGGCCTTGAATCGATGAACACATGGAGTAGATGAAGAGATGTGATATCAAATTAGGGTTTGTAGTGAATCTGAGAGTTACAGAAATTCAGAGACCAAGAGAAATCATATTTGAAAAGGAAGAATCGAAGATGGGTTGAATTTGAGTTATCAATAGTGAAGATTATCCATCAATTTCGAAGATCGGTTTCCTGTGATGATGTTGAGATGGGGCATTTTGAATTTACGGTTGATTACAGATAATGGAGAGTTATGGGTTTAGCTCGGTCGAGAAGAAGAAATGGGATCTATTAGGTTATTGATGTCGAGAAAGAGAAGATAGTTGTTGCGGTAATGGGTTTGATTTATGAGTCTCGGGCAGGAACTTAAGCCCGAAGAAATCGGTGAAGGAAGAAGAACGTCGATGAATTCAATTTTGGGTGATTCGGTGAATGTTGGTATTGTTGGGGTTGTTGATTTATTATGAAGTTGGGTTTAATTTGAAGGTTATGTTAATGGCATGAGAGATGGTTAATTGCGAGAATGGGTTTTTGAGAATTTCAGTTGAAGTTGATTGTGTTATTATATTGATTTTGTTGGAGATGGATGAAATGGGGATTGAAGGTGACATTTCTCTGAGATGGAGAAGCTGAGTACTTGGTGATACTGCATATTACATGGAATTTGTGGACTTTTGGAGGCAGTGTAAATTTTGAGAATGAATGGGATTGAGTATGAGATCCAAAGTGCAAGACAAGATGGAGTCAATGATGTTGTTGGAAGCATATGAGATGATCGAGAAATAGCAAGAAGATGTAGGTACAAGCAATGGTAGGTTTTTATGATAATGTACATGAACTGGGATAGCATATGGAGTCTTGGGTATGGTGGTCTTGAAGCGCAACATATAATGACATGAAGTTGCATAGTGTTTGTGGTAATTGGAAATGGTGGGCCCAGAAATTGTAATATTGCGAGGGTTAGTGTTTGAATGAAGTGGAGGTGGTTTGTTGTGTTAGAAGTAGTGGTTTGTTGCAGTGGACTTGTGTTGGATGCCTCAAACTATTGGAGACAAGTTGACCAAGTTGCTTCCGCTATTGGAGACAACTTGAGCTAGTTGCTTCCTTTTTTTATAGACAACTTGAGAAAGTTGCTTTCACTTTTGGAGGCAACTTGAGCTAGTTGATTCCATATTGGAGGCAACTTGAGCTAGTTGATTCTAGTTCTGAGGCAACTTGGTTATCTTTTTGGGTCCATTCATTCATCGAAAATTATCTTATACCTATATCTTAGAGTATTTGTGACGAATTTGTGGTGCAATGGTAACACAAGGTTGTGTTGAGTTCTTGATGATGGTTGTGATCTTGATGATCATGGTTTAAAGTCAAGAGGGTAGATGAATGCTTAGGAAGTTGAGAAGGAACTCAATATGTATCCAGGGCATTGAAAGAAGAACAAGAAGTTGTTACTACTTGTGTGTTTTGACATGGTGTTTGAGTAGGGGCATGGAAGTGACTGCGACTATCGGCTCATGTTGCAAGTGTGCATAGACGGTTGTGGTCATGAAGTCACGCAGGTAGAGTTGCGTGCGAGAGATGGAGGATGAGGTGTTGTATGGTGGTGGTTTGAATTATTGGTTGAGCATTGATGGTGTGGCGAACCTGTGGTGCAATGGTAGCACAATTGACTATATGTCAGAAGATGTGTGTTCGACTCACACTAGGCTCACTTATTTGTGTATAATTTTTATTTTTTTGAAGACAACTTATGCTAGTTACATCCATATGTGGAGGCAACTTGAGCTAGTTTCCTCCATTATTGAAGACAACTTCATCAAGTTGCCTCCAGATTTGGAGACAACTTTCAGCAAGTTTCCTCTAGATGATGGTGGTGGAATTGGTGGTTGCTGGTGGTGATTGGTGGCGGTGGATGAAAGTGGTGGTGGTTGGTGGCAGTGGTGGGTAGTGGTGGTGGTTGTCGGTGGTGTACAGTGGCGCTGGTTGTCGGTGGTGGTAGTTGGCGGTGGTGGTTGGCGGCGTCGGTGGTGGTGGTGGTCGGTGGTGGTGGTTGGCGGTGGTGGTGGAAGTTGGCGGTGGTGGACAGTAGTGGTTGTTGGCGGCGGTGGTGGTGGTCGTCGGTGGTGGTTGTTGGCGGTGGTGGAGAGTGGTGGTGGTTGGCGGTGGTGGACAATGGTGATAGCGGATAGTAGATGTTTTCTTATTTTGTTTGTATTTTTTTTTTTTTTTTTGAATAGTGGTTAGTGGTAATGGTTTTGTATATACATTACACAAAAAACGGTATTTTAGTAATGTATTATCCTTAGGGGTATTTGTAAAGTTCAAAAGGATATATTTGTAATGGGTCTCATAATATGGGTATATAGATAATTTTCCCTTACAATTACATACTTTCTTATCTTAAAAGGAACTAAGTAGACGAAAAGAAATACCAAGTATATCAAAACAAGATTAGAGTCAGATATAGAGGAGGTGGAGAGAGCTGATAACGAGGAGGATGACAAGATCAGGTCATTAAGGTTTTGTAACTGAAAAGAAAATTATCATAGCAGTCCTTTGATTTCTGCCTGCATTTTGTGTCAAATTACTAGATGCCGTGGTGGACGTGAACGTCGTGAAGTGAACACTAGTAAACCGTAGACAATGGTGTCACAGTATAGTATAGTATATTGTGAAATGGACCCAATTATTTCTGCATGTATTTGGGCTACGAAGGTTAGGTAAATTTTTTTTCTATTTTTTAGTAAGAGCTTCTCCAATGATAAATGGGTATGTTTCATATGTGGCACCATAGTTAAGACATTCTCTTGAAATAAAATTTCGTTATAATTTCCTAAATATGAGGAGTAAAAGATAAACATCTCCAACCCATAATTTGTAAATATTTTCCATTGCATATGTGTCATTTAATGATTGATTAAGATCATTCCTGTATTTATTGTTACATTGGTTTTATGGAAAAATAATGAGTTGGAAGGAAGACATTGACATCCTCTACCCAAAACTAGGCTAGCTCATCTACACATTGGTTTATGAAGTTAGGGTTGGAAAAGGTTTTTAGAAAAAAATGGATGTATATCCTACATGAATTTAGATATTTTCCTTCACATTCATTCCATTGGAGAAGCTCTAAAGAATTTGGTGATGATGTGCTTGAACTCCGAAGTCATGATATATTTATTTTGTCGATGTTACTGTAGTATGATGGTAAAACCACTAGGTGATGATACCAGTGACCTAAATTTGAAACTTGTCCACACCAAATTCTTTATTGAAATTTTAAATGACCATCAGTCACCATCTTTCTTTGGTCGGCCTCCCACTGCAGCAGCAGTAATCTGATCGTATCAGAGTAGCCAATTGGTTGACCCTTTAATGTATTTGTACTTTTGTAGCCAACATACATAACAGTAGAATGCTATCAATTTGTATGTATTGGTGAATCGGTGATTATCTTTTGTTACAGTTATTTAGACGTTATATTAGGATGTTTCTTAAGTTCGTTAAATTGTTTTATTAGGCACGAACTTCTGTATTTTCTTTTGGAAACCGTATCCATAGATACTTATTTGTTGGATTGGCAATTCTATCCAGAGAGGATACCAGGATTGATCCGAACGAATGTTTACAGCAGGGTTTAGATTGTATCCCTCTTCTACTATGAGCGGTCTTATCGGATTAGTTAAAATGTAACCCCTCCACCTCCACGTTTGAGGCCCTCTTCGCTCCATTACATCTCCAAGATCTTAGCAAATTTCTGCATAACTCAATTGCCAACCAATTCCACTTACTTTGTGAGTCATGCTCTCTCTCATAATTACTCCCGGAAAAAGTTTTGCATTCATGATCCGGGATTCAAATAGCGAATTCGCAGCATCACAGCCATTGGATGTTGCAGGATATGACATCATGACTTAAACAGGTTATGAACTTATGTCATATCTGCAACATCCAACGACTGTGATGTTATATCTGCAACATCCAATGGCTGTCCTCCGTCCCCAATATATAGGCGGAGAAGTGGGTTTCTCTTAGAATAAGAATTTTTTTTTGATTTCATACATATCCATCCTCTTTCCTGTTTTATCCTTTGTACAATTTCCAACATCAGAAACATTAACTTAATTATGGTGATAACTACCTATAATAAATATGGGTAATGAATGGAAAATTCCATCTTGGAGTTGAAAATCCGCCTATCTGATGATACTATAAATTTTAAAAACTCCGCCTACATAATAGGGACGGAGGGAGTAATTAAATAACTGGTGTTTTGATCCTCTGGCCCAAATACGGAGGTTCTAGAGTAGTATAAATAACTGGGACCTGGGTTCTCAGTTCACAGATTTCAATGAAATGGAACTTACTGTTTCTTTCTTGGAAAATTAAGGAAACATTAAGTTTCAAGAACTACAATACATAATGCCGTTAATTCTTGGGTGCATTATGCTGGGTTGTCGTTCGAGTCCAGTTATATTATAATCAACTGCCGCTGAAGTTTTTCTAGTTCTGTTGTTTGATGAATTAAGACCAGCAGAACTCAGCCAGTAGTCTTACTCTTTCTTTAAGATAAACAAAAACTAAAACGTGTGGTTCTACTAAGTATGTCCACTAACCACGTGCAGGGAACATGACAAAAAGGTTTGCAGCTTTGGATTGACATCACTTCGTCTCACGCTCCATCCAGATAAGTTAATTACCTGGGAAGCTTTTTGCACGAGTTTTTACAGCAACTCTTAAGATCTCCTGCTGCTTGCCTTTAAGAATCTAGTAGCAGGTTAGCCATCACTTTTCTGTTATTATGCAGGTTGGCAAGGTTTATCCAAGAAAAAACAAGCATTGCAACAATGACTTGAATCTGTAAGCTTAGGGACCTTTATCAACATGTAAGTAACAATTTCTGAGCCAAAGTTGATTCAAGATTGGCAAAGAGTGAACGATGTGCAACGTAATTGGAAGTCTCTGAAAAATTCATACTAGTCTTGTCTTCTTATACATATCTGAACACAAATTTAAATAGCTGAGGATATTTTTTGAAACAGTTGAGGGTTCCAGATGGATACTAATTTCTCAGCATGCGAAGGTCATTGTACATAGGCCGGCAGTACATGCTAGTTTATTATAACTCACAGTTGTAAAGTCAAAATCAGATTCAGAAGGAAGGCAGAACTCAAAGGCTGTTTGAAATTACATCTTAAACTAGTAGTAAAAATGAGCTGAAAAATTAACTTACTCATAATGAACCACGTCTTGTCTCTTTTCTTTACCCTATTTTTAGACTTTTACAGGCTGCATATGCTCTTTCTGCCTCTGGGAACTATCAGAATGCTCCAAGCCAAGGTGTTGCTCCCAAGCTCCATAAACACCTCTTTCTGAAAATGATTCAACACGATATCTGAGTCGTCAAGGTACTCCGGCTGATGACTCAGCAATGACAAAGATGCAAACTTCCACTTAGCAAATTCCTCGTCAGGAACCTGCAGTTTCTTCTGTATGCACCAATTTGACTGCATCAAAGTCTCTCCATCATGGATGACCAAGAGAAATGGTTCACCAAAATTCTCTACCGGCCGTGTGTGAGGTAAAACATTTGTGAAGTGATAAACATGAATCAATCGATCTTGAGGACCCATGTTCTTCTCCTCCGGAATCTCCTCTGCCCGTAGTGTCTGTGCATCACTAATGTTTCCAATCTCTTCACTAAGAGGAATAATCTTATAAATTTTGTGGTAGAAAAGTTTCAACAACCTAAGTTCAGCATTGGGATGAGACAGCTCAACCTTTGTCTTCAGAACATCAATCAAGTCACCAACGGTACTTTGTTTACGAAGTCTAATACTATGAAAGACCGTATCAATTTTTGTTGAATGACTGAATGCAACATTCAGAGTTTTCAAATCTTGCAACTCGGGTAAAGGGATGTCCAAGACTTCGTAATACAAAATATCGGATGTGCGATTGTGGTGAATCAACATCTCAGACAAGTGATCAATACCTTGGTACTCTATAGATTGTAGTTTAGGTTTCTGAGAGAAGCAGTTATGAGCGGTAAGTCTGATCTTTGTTGGGTCATCCAAACCAAGATGGCGAGCTACTCTTTCCGTGACATCATCATATGTTGATACCTTTGACAGCTCCAAACAAAAATCATCTTCCATCGGCTTCTCAGAGAGCGATGCACAACCTGACGATTAAGAACATAATTCAGAAAAGGAAACATCAGGATAGTTGTACGGTTTCATACTATCAGCTAAAGCAGGTTTCTGAAGCAAATAATGTCCCCATCTTCAAGCTGGTTACGGAGGAATGTGAGCTTCTTGTCTATGAGGTCACACATAACAGTGGGCACAAACCTTATTTCCTCATAAAGTTCAATTTCTTCATCTGGAGAGAATCCTGCCATCTCATTAAGCTTTTTAAGAATTTCCAAAGGTTTACCATTACCCTTCACAAAAAGTCTTCCAACATACCGAATTTCTTGTTTTTCAAATCGAGAAATGGCCCAATTTTTTTTGATCCAATTCCAAGAGCCATCTCTGACCGTATCACCATTCCATTAAACCTTGTTAAACCACCCATTACATATCCACCAACCATCCTTTCAACTACAACCATTCTCGTTAATCCACCTATTCTCCCAAAACCTAGCATTCTCCAAAATCCCATGCCGCATAGATGCAATACCATAATCCTTTCTCAAAAACTTCCTGATAAAGGTTACTTTAACCCTAGACCCGTATTTCCGGAGTGGATTTCCCATGAAGTTCAGAGACTTTTTAACCTGGGTATTACGTTGGGTATCACTTTTGATGCAATGCCAAACCATTCAAGTAGATTTTTATATCAAAAGATAGCTATTGAAGGTCCAGTTCTTCAGTGCAGGGGAAATAACATATCCAATGCATCCATTATTGAGGAAGATTTTGCTGTGCAGACTTTCATCACCTTAGAAGGAGTGCAAAATTTGTCCACTCATGAACCTAAAGACAAAGCCAAACCTCTTGGTGGTTTAGTTAACACTTTCATGGTATACCTGGATTTAGAAGGACCCTCCTTTTCATCCTCCTCTTCAAGCCTAACTATCTCCTGGATTCGAGCCTGATGAAACAATTGACACTTCAGATGATGCTTGTTCAATGCCAACATCTACAATGGCACAGGGTATTATACCAAAAAAGCTTGCAGCTGAATGTAAAAGGCTGGATATGGATCCAACTTCCTTTGTCGGTTCCAGCGTGAAGACAAGAAGGTCTGCTAAGAAAAGGGTTTTTCTGTGTGATTAATGAATCTCCAAATTCTCACATGGAATGTCAGAGGTTTATGCTCTGCAAATAGAAGAACTATCGTCAAGAAAATGATACAGCTCATAAAAGCTCCAATAATTATCCTTCAAGAAACAAAGATGATGCATTGTTCATCATTTGATATCTCTCAAATTTGTGGAAATACAAGTTATGGATGGACCTTTCAACAATCAATGGGCAGTTCTGGAGGTATGCTCATCCTTTGGAATAAGGATTTTGTGGAGGTCAGAGATTCTCTGGTTGGTGATTACACTTTATCAGTTCATTGTGTTAATAAACATGATGGTTTTGAGTGGATTTTAACAAATATTTATGGTCCTAATAAACCTCATGATAGAGCTGATTTTTGGGATGAACTGGATAACATCTGTAGATTTTGGGATCTTCCTTGGTGCTTGGGAGGTGACTTCAATGTGATAACAAAATGTGATGAGAAAAAGGGCTGTTGCAGAATCACCAGAAGTATGGAGAACTTCTGTGACTTTATCTCCCAACACAATCTCATTGATCTTCCACTTAAAGGTGCTAGGTATACTTGGTCAAATGGCCAAGCTAATCCTGTCATGTGCAGACTCGACAGATTCCTAATCTCCCCAGCTTTTGAAACCAAATACCCTTCCATTACCCAACTTGCAAAAGCCAGACCAACTTCTGATCATATTCCCATCCTTTTAGACATCTCAGAACCTTCTTGGGGACCTAGTCCTTTTAGGTTTGAGATCATGTGGTTCTTGGAGAATGGTTTCATTGAACTACTAGAAAATTGGTGGTCTTCTTTTTGTTTTGCAGGTAGCCCAAGTACTATCTTATGGATTAAGCTCAAAGCTCTAAAAGAAAAGCTCAAAGAATGGAACAAGATCACTTTTGGACACACCAATACAAAGCTCAAACTTTTGTTATCAGAAATTCAGGATTTTGACAACTTAGCTGAAGTTACTTCTCTGTCTGACTCACAGTTGCTTGACCTTTTGAATTGCAAACAGGACTTTGAGAAAGTCACAAGAATGGAGGAAATTTCTTGGAAGATAAAGTCTAATACAAAATGGTTACAAGAAGGGGATAAAAATACTTCTTTCTTTATTAGCAAGGCAAGTGCAAGAAGAAGGCATAATAGAATCCAAGCGATTGTACATAGATGGAACCTTGGTGGATGACAGATTCAAACCGAGGAGCATATTGTAAGTTTTATGAGAACCTTTTTAAGAAGAAGAATTAATTAGACCTGTTCTAGAAGGAATTGATTTTGACAGTATTAGCTCTATTGAATCTGCTATTTTGGATGCTAATTTTACTGAGGCCGAAGTTTTGCAAGCAATCACAGAGTTGGGACAAGACAAAGCTCCTGGCCCGGATGGATTCCCCATCATGTTCTTTCACAAATGTTGGAGTTTTATCAAATCTGATATTATGGATACAATGGCTGAATTTTGTGAGAAAGGTTGCATCGATGTCAAGCATAATTCTACTTTCATCACTTTGGTACCTAAAAAGGATCATATTGAAATCACAAAGACCGTAGACCTATATGCCTTCTCACAAGTGTCTACAAAATTCTTGCCAAGGTACTTGCTACTAGATTGAAGCTAGTTATGTCTAAAGCTTATTTCTCCTGCTCAATGTGCTTACATTGAGGGCGCCAAATCATAGATGGCACTCTCATTGCTAATGAGTTGGTGGATTCTAGATTAAAATCTGCTAAGCCTGGTATCATTTGCAAAATAGATTTGGAGAAAGCCTTTGATAGGATTAATTGGAGTTACTTGGAGTTCATAATGGGGAAAATGGGTTTAATAAGAAATGGATCAACTTGGACTAAATTTTGCTATTCTCTGCAACATTTTCTGTCCCTCATAAATGGTTCCGCTTTGGCTTCTTGGAGCACAAAGGGGTGTTAGACAGGGCTGTCCTATGTCTCCACTGCTCTTCAATATTGCTATGGAAGGGTTTTCTAGATACATTGATAAATTTCACTAATTAGAAACTTTTCACAGTGGCTTTACCATGGTGGATAATGGTTATGTTGTTAATCATTTGCATTATGCAGATGACACAATCTTCTTTGTGGATAATAACAAACAAGAATTATCTAACCTATTCTCCATTCTACACTGTTTTGAATATATTGCAGGATTAAAAGTGAATAAAGCCAAGACTAGACTTATTGCCATTGGTGATGTCCCTCTGATTAATGATTGGGCAACGGAGTTGGGGTGTGCAATTGATACTTTGCCGTTCATGTACCTGGGAATGCCTTTAGGGGCAAAGTGCAACTCTAAATCAATTTGGGTTCCTATTATTGAAAAATTTGATGCCAGACTTTCTGTTTGGAACCAGATTTCACTCTCTAAAGGTGGCAAGTTAGCTCTTCTTAAATGTATTTTATCCTCTTTGCCCATGTATTACTTCTCTCTTTTCAGAGCTCCAATTTCTGTAATCAAGATTCTAGAGAGGAAGATGAGGAACTTTTTATGGGGTGGTAGTAATAGTTCTCATCTTATCAAATGGGAATGGGTATATGCTGATAAGGAAAGAGGAGGACTTGAAGTACTAGATTTAAGGTACATGAATATCTCTCTTCTTGCAAAATGGTGTTGGAGATTTGGTATAGAGAAGAACCAGTTATGGTACAAACTAATTGTTGAGAAATATGGACATAATTATTCGTATTGGGTCCCTGCTGCTGTTAATACTCCATATGGTGTATCTTGCTGGAGAACTATAAATAAACAAGTGATACGATTACTAACAATTCAATTTTGAGCATCCATTCTGGGGATCTAATCTTTGGAATGATAAATGGGTTGGTAATTCATCTCTGGCAAAAAATTTTAACCTCCTCTTTAAACTAGATAGTCTCGTAACTGGGAGTTTTGGATCGATCACATTATTCGAAGGTTCGTGGAGATTTGATTTCAAAGGGCCTTAAATGATTGAGAATTCATATGGTTCATGAGATCTTATTAGTATTATTACAAAAGCAATCCACCCATTTTGGATAACTTGTGACACTAGAAGGTGGTCGTTGAATACTTCGGGTTGTTTCTCTGTCAAGTCACTATATATGACCTTTTTCGCAACTAAGGGTTTACAAGATTTCCCTTCTTATTTTGTTTGGAAACTGGAGTTCCACCAAAAGTCGGTTTTTTACTCATTGCGCAGTTCATGGTAAATTGAATTCTCAAGATATGTTGCAATACAAAAGGCTTGACATCTACGGTTGTTGCATTCTCTCTCGGGAGATTGTCTTTGAATCTAGGACCATATCTTGCTTCATTGTAAGGTGGCAACGCATCCGGAGAGCGGTGACTCCAAATAATATGTGGGCATGGGTGTTTCCGGAGACTATGCTTTCTTTTGCTCATACTTGGCCTCAAAACAATCTTACACATTGGGAAAAGTGGCTTGGGATCTAATCCCGTCTGGCATCATCTGGGTGTTATGGAGAGAAAGGAATTCTAGAATTTTTAAAGAAAGGTACACCTACAAAACTGATCAGGACTTGGTAGTGGAGGTTAAAACTCTTGTTTTATCTTGGGCAATTGCATCCTGGGAAGAGATTACATTTAAATTTCTCAAAGTCTGTTTTCAAATTGGGAGACTATTTTCTCTGATGCTTTTCTTCTTTTTGTTGCTTTGTTTTTAGTCTATCTTTGGTAGACTCCTGTACATTCTCTTCTCCTTAATATATTTCTCTCTTCTTATCAAAAAAAACATCATAAAGCTTGAAAAAAAGAAGAATGTCTTCTTTGGTTCTATCAGAAGCAGGAATAGGACCCTAATTCCTGCAAAGCCTATTTCCAACAACGACTTTAGTTCCTCATTATGAGCCTTTTTCGACTTGAAATTTCTATCAATTCTCCAACTGATTGTGTCTCCTCTTGAATTAAGGTCGGTCGGGACGATAAGTAAGATTTACACGCTTGCCCAAATCCAAAAACCGCTGAAATTGCACGGGTACTCCAAACTCTTTAGCAACCTCTTCCTTGAAGAGGTTAAAAGGCATCCTGTTTCTCGGATACGAAAGCTGCAAACTTTGTCGTGATCAACAAGATCAAAATAGATATCACTCCCAATCTGTTTGAAAAGGTCCTCATCTCGAGCAACCTTTATAGTAGTATACAGGTGAGCCTCTGCTTCTTCCTTCTCATATGCTCCTTCTCTTCTTGATCTTTCTTCAACTTAATCCTCAGGTGTTCAGCAATGTCCTTCTCACCCACGTCACATATAATTTCATCTTTATCACTTTCACGTATATACACAAGCATATATGCATTTGAAAATCTTTCTTCGCCACCGAATTGCTCCTCTAGTGCCCACTTGGTATCTTCTTTTGTTACCCTCTCATCATTGAATTTAAACCATTGCTCTGAGAGTGTTGGTCTTATAAAAGCATAGTAGTGTCCACCATGTCCCCCACCACTGTGAACCAAAACACCATGAAGTGTGTAAGATCATGGACACTTTTATCAGCATCTGGAGATAAATATTTGCCATCTTCCTGTCAAGATCAAGTTGCAAGGGAAATTCATAGCGATCATTTATCTTTACCATCATATCCGGTACAATCATATTCATACCGCTTGAGCTGGAGTTGGAGAACAGGTGGGAAGTCAATGAAAAGGACACCCTTCTTTGCATCCTGTAAACCATGTTGTTGATCAGCTTGATACTTGTTATCACCTTCAAGACACTCCACTTCCACATATTTGTCGAAAGAAGCATAAACATCATGACAGCCTTTGACATCAAGTTGAATGTCATAAAATGACTCCTTTCTAGTAGATTTGTAGTCCACATTGATGCATTCAACGTGGTTCATATGGTGCCCTTCGAACAAGTGTTGTATCGTACCCTCCACAGCACTTCCCTTCATTTTATCTTCTAGCTTTTCACACAGAACCCTATTAAGTTCCTGCACATCATGTTGCATGAAAGATTGGTTCATATTCCATCCGAAAGATTTAGTTAGCTCCTTCGTTCCCACGCTATCCTTACTGTACTGAAGCTTATAAAACAATGTCTGCAAAGCCAAAGGGATGCTTCCTCCTGATGCCAAATCACTCTCAGTTGTTGGCATATGGTAGACTGCCTTCCTGAAATATGGAATATGATATAAAGTCTGGAGAAGAGAGTTCATATAACATGTAGCTCCTTGATTCTCAAGACCAACATAACCCATTTCTTTTCGAGAATCGTAATTCCGGAAGTCCGGGATGATCTTAACCTCTGCTTCAACTATACATGTATCATTCAAGAGATACCCTCTAGCAGGGTCGTAGAGTACACTAAGAGGCATGAACGATCTAAAACCCGTATCAGAGAATCGGGCATGAAATCGGTGTTCTGGCACATGAAGTCTCACCGTTTCGTTGTTATCGATTTGGTTGACGATTGCCAAACTGAACTCTGCACATCTACTCCACCCATTTGGCAAATTATCTGAGTCCGCAACATCAAGATACATCGATAAGTGATTTGCTTTGTATCCATTTCCTCTGGGAAACAGCAGCACCCGCCATTTATATGTGCCAACAGTGAAAACATCCGAGTAAAGTTCTGTTTTTGGGATTGGGTTAGAAAAATTCTCAATCTTCCAGGTAAATTTCGAAGAAGATGCTAGATCATCCTTAATTAGATCTGTACTAACGGCTTCTGCTTGTGCTACTTCCATAGGTTGAGGGACCTTCAATTACAGACTCTGAATCTGTAACCGACATCACATCCTCCTCCTTATCTGTTGGCGGCGGAAGATCAGTTATCAGAGTCATGTCTGAAATTAGATAAATTGAAGAATTCTGAGAGAAAGAAAATCCAAGCAGAAAATTTTCACCTTAAGAAAACGCGTTGAGGAAACCCTAAAAACTAGTAAGAGGAAGAAAGGCGAAGAAAGGAGAGAGAGAGCCTAAAATCCAGTCATGTCTGTTTATCTACCTTACGCGTATAATAAAGAAAAAGGGGTCAAAGTTTTCTTCCGTATCCTCTAAAAGACGAAATAGCCCCTCCATTTTTCATTCCGCCTGCCTAAGTTTTCGTTAATGTGAAACGTAACAAGGGTAAATAAAAGGGAAAAATATGGTTCGGTCCTTTTTAGGTGGGCTCATGTCTGTTTAGTCCTTTGGTCAAACGCCCATCTTTTTGGTCCATAATTATTTTAAAAATATTTAAATAGACAAAAATACCCAAGTGTTAAATTTTTATTTTTGTAGCGGTTCTTCCTAAAAAATGCGGACTTCATTCCCGAGAATGAAGTCCATACAAAAAGCAAAAATGAGACTTCATTCCCGGGAATGAAGTCCATACAAAAATCTATAAAAGCAGACTTCATTCCCAGGAATGAAGTCCATACAAAAGCTAAAAAAAGCAGAGACTTCATTCCCAGGAATGAAGTCCATACAAAAAGCTAAAAAAATGAGACTTCATTCCCAGTGAATGAAGTCTATACAAAAGCTAAAAAAATGACTTCATTCCCGGGGAATGAAGTCCATACAAAAAGCTAAAAAAACAGACTTCATTCCCAGGAATGAAGTCCATATAAAACAGCAGCAAATGAACTCATCTTCGTCTTCATCTTCAAAACAGCAACAACAATTCATTTGTTTGATGAACTTCATCTTCATCTTCAAAACAAAAGCATCATTCTTGATTACATCTTTAACACAAATGCGCAGATCTTTATCTTCTTCACCATCTTTAACGAAGCGACAATGAGCTTTGTTGTTCGTCGTCTTCATTGCCTCAAAAACAAAACAATAACAGTTTGTTGTTCGTCGTCGTCGTCTTCAAGAACACGGCGTATTCAACGGTTTGTTGTTCGTCGTCTTCATCGCCTCCAAAACAAGTATTCAACACTAGCAACATCATCATATTCATCGAAAAACATCATCTCCATCGTCTTCTTTCAACAACAACGAGATCAAATCACCATCGTCTTCATCGAGAAAAAAAGAGTAAGAGAAAGAAAAAAAATGGAGAGAAAAAAACTAGATACGAACAGAAGAGAGAATGTAGATTTGAGAAATAAGATATTTTCTAGGATTTTTTTCTATATATGTGATCCCAAAAGGATATTTCTGTCACCCCACAGTGACATTTACATCATCCATGACATCAGCATAGGACCAAACAATAATTTTTAGGACCAAACTATAATTTTTATTACCAAATAGGACCAAACAGACATTTGACTGGGTCAAATCGACTAGACTCTCTCTAATATATTATTACTAGGACCTAATGGTATTTCCTACTAAATAAAATCATCCATTCTCATCTTTGACTTTCTTTTTATTTTTTCTTTTTCTTCTGTCCTCTTCTTTCTTTTTACAGAGCAGAGAGACTTACACCGTGTCCGGTCCCGAAGATGCTATGTTTACGGCTTCTCCCAAGTTTTATCCCGCAACACAGGATGATGGGACCCACATTAAACCATACTAATCCAAATGCATAGAGGTTTTGTTTGTGACCATCCGATCCCCTATCGAGATGATTCTCGAGACAAAGCGTCGGTATGTATCTCATCTCCTATGCGACATGTTAAGTGCTCGCCAACGGATCATGGAACTGATAATCGGTGAACATGAAAACGGATGATAAAATGGTTTGCGAATAGTTTCGGTATCGTTAAAGGGACGCTGGACCTCTAGAATCATTTAAGGGACACTAAAACTCCTTGTTAGAAGACTAACACTTTCTTTTGATTATAATTCTCTGGTTTTCATCGTATGTTGCATCTGTCACTTTGGCCTTGTCTTGTCTTTCCCTCAATAAAGCCTCATTGTGTCCGCCAATAAGCTGCATTCCTTAGCCAAAAGTCTTTACAATGTAGCGCCACTCTTGTGTTTCACTGGCCCTGCAGGGTGTCACTATCTTAGTGCTAGACAGTCTATACAGTATACCGCTATTATGGCTTGCGTTGCACTATTATGGCATTGCAATTGCGCCATGACAAAGGAGTACTGACTTGGCCCGCAACTCTATAACGCACAATCAATGTGCGACACATGCGACCATGTCATAGACCTCCCACCTAATCCGTTCAACGCCCTCGTTGAACGCGACCTAGTATGAACACCATACTAATTTGCTTCATGTGCTTTCAGAACCTTTTCTGAAAATCGGCAGTACTCTTTTGTCTAAACCCTAAGACAATGGTCCTCATTCTATTGCATCCGCCTCACTTAGCTTTACTTCTTTGCCATTTATCTCATATATTTGAGCCACTTCTCGCGTCGTGCACTACGCTTTACGCTTGCTACTCAAATCATGTATCAATAGCCAAATGCAAATCTAAAATTCTTCTTAGACAACTCCCTTTAGCTTGAATTTCTCCTTGAATCATTTACGCCTAAGTATCGCACTTTGAATGATTCGTCTTAATCTGATTACCACGATCATTGCCATAGTTTTTCGCCTTCCGAATTTTCCTTTTGCATCTAACTCAACATGACAAGGACTTATAAATGACTTGTCTTCATTTTCGATCAGTTTTGCTAGCCCATGCCTTTGAACTGTTGTTCTCCGTGATCCTCGTTAAGAATGTCACAAAGTAAACAGGGGTTCTCTTTGTATAAGACACCCGAATTCCATCCTTCATACCTTGCTACATTCTGATTATGCAAACATCATTCAAGAGCTCATTTCTCTGAATGTGGCCACCAAGTATAAACTCTCTATACTTATGCCATCTTGCACACCCGAACTAGAATTGCAAGTTTTCTTTGCTCAACTTCCATACAACAAAACTATTGAGTTGCATAGCCCATCTACGCAACTGTGACTAACTATCTTTGGGACATATCATAGCTAACTCGTTAGGTGTCCATATGCCATGCCTTCAAAGCCAATATGTCTCCAAATATTTCTTTGAACTGCATTGATTGTTGCCTGGAAAGTGTGTGTCTTTCGCCAAGGACATGAGTTCTACCCAACTCATGCTTCTTTGATGAAAATGATTTCTATCTTGTTGATTTGCTGCTTGCATCCGCCGCCCATCTGCTGTCATGCCGTTTTGCAATCCCCAAACAGCAACATCACTTCTACGTCAACTAGGACCCTTTTCCTATGCTTTGCTTATTAGCTTTCAACTTATCTTGCTATTGCATACGTTAGGCTAAGTATGCTACTTGCAGCATCTCCCCATGAACTAGATTTACATCATAAATAAAGAGGAAAGACTTTATAAACGAAAACACCTTCATTCATTACTGCTCTTACATAACAAGACCATGTACCATTACATGATTGATCCACCGATCACTTTTGGAAATCTAAAACTTCATTAACAAAGCAACTTGCTTACACCAAAGCAAAGTATATACAAACTTGAAGACTCAAATAAAAGTATGTATAACCAAACTCTACACACAGAGTTTGCAACAACTAACAACTCAAGCTTACATAAAACAAGGCCAAAAACACTCTTGTTTTGGCATCAAAGTGTCGCCAATGGAGACAAACAGCACTTACTTGTGTTTAGCTTAGTTTCTTTTGTCGAAGTTAGCGACCACTTCGCTTCGAGGCCTCTTCCTCGAACTTTCACGTCGGCCTTCACGAGTCTTGCTGGAATGATTCCCATAATCATCCCCAACTGGTGTCTTAAGTTGCGCCTTGAGTGGACAACTTCTACCGAAGTGTAAACCTTGCAAATGAAACATTCCCTATACTTCCGGGCTGAAGGAAATAATTCATATTTCTTTGGCTCATGCTTACGCTTATTGCCTGCAGATTTTTCCTTCCTTTTGGCTTCACCTTCACAGCTTTGCACATCTTTAGTTGTTGTGCAACTAGTAAGCCCTCTTACCGCTTGAATAGCCATCTGGATACTCTGGATTTTGCGCTTCTTGAGTTCAGCAATCACACTCGAACTGCGCCATCCGTAATCGGAACATTTAATTTATTCACTCATCCCATTACTTCTTGCACCAATGCAAGGAAGTTTTCATCATAGGCTTGTGGTGTACCCGTCATCTTTAGCCTACGCAAACTATCTCTTTTATACCAAGCACCATTGCTTGGCTAGAACTGACATCTCAGTCCATATTTCATGTCTTTCCATGACATAAGATTAGCATAACCAACAACTTCATCTTCTTGCAGCATAGTTCTCCACCAAACCTTTGCATCACTACCAAGGTAATTGCCCGCGACAGTTAATTTTTTTTCTTCCCAAATTCCATTCGCCTCAAAGTATGCCTCAACGTCATACAAGAAATTCTCAATTTCTCTAGCATTTCTGGAACCTGCGTAAATTCTTGGCTCGGAGACTCGATTTGAGCTTTCTCCACGCATATTTTCCCCTGAAAACATGTCGTTACTGATTAACCCGCGAATGCTTGCCACTTCCTCTGACATTTGCTTCGTATGGCGTATTAGTATGGTCTTTATGTCACTGAATTGCACCTTCAATTCAGTCACTTCAACATTGGGTTCGCAATTCAAAAGGGTTATATCAGACACCTTGTCTTCAAATGCACATGCCCTTTCATCGAATTCTTTGAACCAATATGTCATTCTTCCTTCAAGTAAATCTACCCTGCCCTTATCTTCAGAAACAAGAGGATTTTCAAGTCCATCATATCCCATGTCTATGGTCAAATCGCCAAGATCACCATATTCCTCAAGCTGATCAAACGTACCCGGTAGTTCTTCGTCGATCATCATGCCGTTAGAACTCATTTCTAATGCAAAAACTTCTCAAAATAATGCACCACTTACTTGCTCATAGGAAAATAGCTTTAAAGGGAACAAATAATATTTAGTAACTATTAGGAAACAAATAATATGTCGCACCAATTCATTCGTTGCTGCAATTCTGGTAAGGGTAAATGGTTTCATGTCGCTTAACAAAAGCCGGAGTCCATCAACCCTTGGCACTTGCGAGATGTGTGTTGCCTTCATCCAAATTGTTGATAAAAACAGCCGTCTTGCTGGTATGTATCCTCTCCTTCAGGAAATCGTAGGAAACTGTGTTGGAGGGGGAAAATAAATAAAGCTGCCGATTAAGGCTGTCAAGTTGCAACTTCTAAGCCTCCTAATGCTTACATGGGAAAGATGAAGGCTTTAATAACTACAGTATGTATATGTAAACCTTTTACAGCTTTTCCAATTTAGTGCGTCACCTCTTCGAACTAAGTTATCAAGGGTTGGTGTAGCATTCCAAAGAGTAGACCAAATTAAAAAAGAGACTTTAGGACGTACAGTAGCATTCCAAATAAGTTTAGGATCCGGGAAACTATACGTATTAGTGGCTACCATTTGAACATCATAGCAAGACTTTGTAGAGAAATCACCTGACTTTGACTGAATTTGAGTTCAGGATTTCTATGCAATATCAGGTGTGTATCGAAATCATGTTTATTGCTTTCCACAAACCCATCTTTCATTAGTTTGTTTGTCATGAAAAATTGTGGTGATGGTGGAAGTATCCCATGGACACTCGTTAACCGACATAGTTTTGATGTCACGGATTACACAATCCCATGAACTCATCTCTAGGCTACCTGGGTTTCCTTTCGAGTTCGTTTTCGACATGCGCAAACAAAAAGAAAGTGGCATATTTAAGGAGGTATTCCCTTTAAAATGGCAACAAAAACTAATTGGAAAAAATGGCAGTAGCTGAGCATAGTTAACTTTAGGTTTGGTACTCTAATTTGGATAGAGTTCGATTGGCCATCAGTGGGATTTATGTTGAGTAATGTGTTATGGATTCATGTGGATTGTCTCAAAATGAGGCTCTATCTGTTTCGAATCAAATTAAATTGCAAACCACATCACAACCAGATTCAGTTGTAGGATTGTTTGAAAACTACGAATTTACCAAACCCTACATTTCAAAAATCATCAGTAAGCTGCCATCATTTCTGTTATCTGATCCTCTTAAAACCCTAAAACCCAAATTGGATTTTTTCAATTCTAAAGGGTTAAATGGAATTGAGGTTGCAGATTTCATCTCAAAGAACCCAACTGTTCTGACGGTTAGCTTAAAATCCCAATTAATTCCTTCATTCGATATCCTTAAGAGCATTCTGCATACTGACACGGATGTCATTAAAGCTCTTAAGGCTTCTTATCGGGTTCTCAATGTTAATGTACTTGAAAAGATGATGGTCAACCTAGAGGTTTTGAGATATGAAGGTGTCCCTCCATCTACTATTTCCAAGTTTCTAATCAAGGAACCTAGAGTATTTATGGGAGATGCTGAGAAATTTAAGAATATCGTTGAAAAGGTTAAAGGAATGGGTTTCGATCCTTTAAGTAGTATCTTTATTGTAGCTATAAAGGGATTGACATTAATGAATGATGCTACTTGGAAAAAAAAAGTGGATGTTTTCAAGAGATGGGGTTGGTCAGAAGATCACACTCAAAGGGATTGACATTCCGAGAAGAAGATTACAGCAGTGATGGATTTCCTGGTGAATGAAATGGGTTATGATTCATTGAGTGTTGCGGAAAATCCAGTGATTTTCCATTATAGCTTGAAGAAGAGGATTATCCCTAGGGGCTCTATCATCAGAATTTTAGTCTCAAAGGGTCTGATTAAGAAAAAAATTCCCCTGACATCACTTTCAGTAATGACAGATGAGTCATTTTCGGAAAAGTTTGTGAAACTGTATGAGCAAGAAGCTCCTGAAGTAATGAAGGTATTCCAAGGTCAATTGAATTACGAAGAGCTGTTTCTGAAATGAAGGATTTGATGAGATATATATGTTCGGTATGTAGTCTTTCTTTTGTTTTTTGTTTAGCCATTGCCAGTCTTTACGGTTTAGCTCTATGCTTGTTTTTAGGAATTGATAATTGTGTCCCCACTCTTATATGGACAAGATGAAGTATATCTAGCCATGGAATAGTTGTGTATGCTTTATTGTCAGTTTGTCACTAAGTTTATGTAGACCTACCGTAAGTAAGCTTTCTATGTTCGTTAAATATTTGTCTTGTTTATGTCCAAAGATCTGTGGTCAAGCAATAATTCTGTCCAGAGAGGATAGCAGGATTGTGCCAAATGTTACCATAGGATTTAGATTGTAGTCCTCTCCTACTGTGAGCTGTGTTATCAGATTACTATGATTGTTACCCCTCCACGTTTGGGGCCTCTTAGTTCTATCACATATTGCAGCTAACTTTCCATCAGCCCTATTAGTGATTTTGCTAAAAATGTTCAAGGTAGCAATTTCAAAAGTACATTTATTTAAGATTGTGGTCACCAGTTTCATCCAAAAAATTAGCACTAAATTTTTTCTGGCATGTTTCTGTTGAATATGTTTTATATAAATTCTCTGCCAAATAGTTAAGTTATATCCTTGGTGAAAATTTACAACAACTAATAGTTAAGCTTTAGTTTTAAGAAAAAAAACGTCACCAATCACAGGTTAGAGGCTTATTCGCATTTTACAGCCATCAGGTTAGTTAACAATAATTCTCCCAATGGCGATAGCTTTTCTTAGTAGAAATTATAAATACATTTTGCCTTTACCCGTTGGGTGTACTATGCTGGGTTGTTGTTTGAGTCCAGTCATATCTTAATCTACTGAGTGTTGAAGTCTTTCAGTTCTGCTGACAATTAGCTTGCATATGATGCATTTATCGCATTTGTGTAGAAGATGTGCACATTACGCTCTATAATTTACCCGTTGGGTGTACTATGCTAGGTTGTTGGTTGAGTCCAGTCATATCTTAGTTCTGCTGTGATTGGATACATTTTAAGTACACTTTGTTGATCCTGAATTTTTTCAAGCTGACAATTAGCTTGCATATGATGCGTTTATTGCTTTTGTGTAGAAGATGTGCACATTACGCTCTATAATTTGCCTATATTTATATTATGTAGTTACGGTTATGATTGATTAATAGTTGTTGGTGAGCCAGAGCTTAAACATGCATTGGACAAGATTAAGTAATTTTGAGTAATTAAATAAATGTATTAGTCCATGGTTAACTGGGTACGGTTTGTCGGAAACATCATTTTACCTTGCAAGAGATTTGATTCAACACCAATTGGATGAAAATTTCCCAATTGACCATTAAGAAATTGACCTACTCTTGCATAACTCCATTCTCCATCTTGATTCCCCTTGCTACTTGAGTCATAATTAAATAAATAAATGGTGTCTTATCCTCTGGCCGAATGTGAGTTTGATCACCCTTGTTAACCAGGGTGCAGGTTCTGTACAGAGTCTACAGACTATACCTTAAGTCTTTACTAGTTGTTTGAATTCAGCCATGGTTATTTGTTGTTATATTATCTCTTTCACACTGATAATATATATTTTATCCTTCTCGTTTGTTTCAGATAATGTTGACTTGGGACGTTATGATGCCTCAGTGTCATTGATCCAGGTGAGGCAGAAATATCCTTTTTCTTTTAACAAAATTGGTTAAAAAGACCAAAATCAAAATTTTCTGGGTGAAAAGGACAGTCAGATTTAGATACTGTTTAAATGGACAAAAATTTAAAAATAGGCAGGATGTAATTTCATCTGTCCAAATCAAATATTTTTCTTATTTTATTTTACAGGGATGCATCAGTTTCATCCTTGCTATATTTTAAGTTTAAGCCAGGATGAATCCAGTTTCATCCTTGCTATTTTTTTTTGTCCATTTCACCCATAAAATTCTTTACTCGTTCATTTGAACCATGTTCTAAATTTTTTGGACAAATGACCCATTTTCCGTTTTCTTTAACTCCTGCTGCTTTCTGGATTTTTTTCTGCCCGACACTTCATTCCATCTCATATCATCGAGGCAAGCGGAGAAAGCTAGTGTATCCAATCACTAGATTCCGAATTTTCCTTGTTTTTTTTTTTTTTTCTTCTGTTTTTCTATCTCTCCCCTAATTTGCTTAAGTTGAACAACAGTTGAATCGACTTATTTCCAATTTGTAACGGTAGAAGGAAATTCAAATATTTAATGGTTTGATAACTGAAGTATGCACTTGCACTTCATGAATGTCGTATATGAGACTATTTTTGTGTTTTTGTTTCCACATTACAGTCTGCACGTTTCCACAGAAGTGCCTACTGCTTCACAAATGTCACTGTTAGTTTTATGGTCATTAGTACTTTTGCTGTAGTTGCTACACTGAACATTCAACAGTAGCTTCGTATCAGTTGTACTTACTTTGTAGCGACGAATTTGCTCTAAATTTTTAACTTCCATCACCTAAGCTTTACTTGTATTTTGACCCGACTTGCCCTAGGTTAGTGTTCGCCAATAAATTGTATCAGTCAGTATAGCGACATTTGTTTAACTGGGTTGTTGAGCCTTAATTGAGGATGCGACCTCATTTAATTGAGGCCAAATTCTGATAGTGTTTTTTCTACAGAAACTATGACTATGGATTGGATATATAAGCTATAACTTAGACAGATCGCAAACATTTCATTTAGATATGCAGCCCATTTACTACGTTATAGTTTATTGACGAGAATAAGAAATTAGTCAAGCAGCCAAGCAGGTGAAGCTAGTGTCACCCAGTCTCAATAATTTTCGTGCTGAACTTATATATTCGTCATCCTCTAGTAAGTACTTTCTTGCGAACACTTTATCTGACCTTATTTCATGTTGCAGGTCTGGCTTTGGAAGATTGGGAAGCCATGGCCATGATGGAGAATTTATTCTTTGTTCTTTCACGGGATCTAAACAGTACCAGTCAATCAATGGCAGAAGATATCGATCTTCTTAAGGAGGTGGTAGAGTTAGCTCCCATACTGCCATTTCTTGTGATTCTGCAGACTACATAGTCTAAACATTCCCTATGGAGTATGTGTTAAATTTTGTACCATGCACTGAGTTAGATATAATGCAGATCTCTGTAACTGGACTATTAAATGGTTGAGCTGGTCTTGTTTTCTGTTCTAAATTATTTTAAGGTATACATCGTTTGTTAGGTAAGATGAGGAGAAAGACAGAATGGATCCACTGTGCTTCTGCAGAGTTAGCCAACCGTTGGATTTTAATTTCGTTTGTGAGTGTTTTTGTGAAATTTGTTTGCTACATATATGTAATTCTTTAGTATCCAATCGAGTTAATGACGCAAATGCATCCTGGAAAAAATAATTAAGTTTCGGTCGCACAATTAAAAATAAATTTCTTACTTTGTCAAGTGACGGTATTGGACATGCGATTAACTAGGACCTTGTTTGTTTGCAGCTGACTCAGCGTCTGGGTCTTAGTCAACCCCCGCCTTGCACCGAGTTAGTAGTCACACCGTTCGTTTTCTATTTTGAGTAAGATCTATCTCGACCTCTAACTCAGACATAACCTCTGATTCGGACCCGTTAGAGTCAGGTAACAAACTGCTCCTGACTCGTGGGACCAAACCATTGACTCACATAGTTCTCAGTCAGATCTAACTCAAAATAAACGTATCAAGTCAATTCCCGATGAGACAGGTGATTTCACTCCGTTTCAGATGTCTCAGATCCAGACGATACATATGAGTCAGGAGATATGAGTCAAAAGTAAACAAAGACGGTGTAGGTGTAACCAAAAGAAAAATCTCATTCAATGCAGACTGATCTTCGAGAAAAGACTAATAATCGGATTTTGTCCAAAACCAACCTATTCCATCTTTTAAGAGACTAGCATTTATTGTATATTACCGTAAGAACGTTAGATAGAAACATATTGGATATTCGACAGACAAAATCTCATTCAGCCCATATTAATAATGACGCAGCATGCAAAGAAATAAAATAAACTTAATTACATACACTATTAGAGGAAATAGATAATATTGTGCATTGATTCATAGAAAAGAAATTAAAGTGTTGTCTCGCCAATATATATGCCTGCACTAAGAAGCAGATACCATCCCTTGTAAATCATCATAAGTTTTTCTTTTTCAATATGGGCAGTAACTTAAAGGTCGAAGTTGTTCTTGTTTTCATGTTTGTTTTCTAGGTTGCAGTTCAGAATTGTTCATCACAAAGTTTCAGACCTATCCATGTCCATGTAATAAATGATTTGGGTGGAAATATGGATATTAAGATGCACTGCAAATCGAAGGACAGGTATATTGAGGAAAAGTGGGTCCATTATAAGGAGGACTACACCTGGAGTTTTTTGGGAGACTTCTTTTATAGGAGACTATATTGGTGTTGGATGACATGGTACGACAACTCAGCTGGGCATTGGGTTGTAGGGAATAGTTTGCAGTATTAAATCCATGATCTAGTCATGGGTAATAGTGTCCCATTCTGACGTCCAATGCAATTTCAATGGTCTGACGCCTATTTGGATTTCATTGTTTGTGAGGTATCCTCCTTGAGTATGCTTTATAGTTCAACTATAGCTTTTGGCTCATTTGCAGTGATCTTAGCTCGGTGCTTCGAAAGTGCTCGTACAGTTTAATTCCTTGTTTTTAATCCAATCAACCTTTCATAGCAGATGGGTGACCAAAACATCCACAACGTGGCAAATTCAGAACTCAAATAGAATACGCTAGAGAAATACTGTTTGTACCAATAAGTAGTTTGAAATTACATCTTAAACTTCAATTAGTAGTAAAGATTATCTGAAAGATAACCTAGCATATAGACTTAGTAGGAATGAATCATCTCCTGTTTCTTTTTCTTTACCCGGCTATTTGTAGATTATTACTGGCCGCACATGCTCTTTTTGGAGAACTATCAGAAAACGAGCTAAGGTAAGAATGCTCCAAGCCAAGGTACTGCCAGGCTCCATAAACATCTTTTCTTTGAAAACGACTCAACACTATATCTGAGTCCTGAAGGTATTCAGGTGGATGCAGCAATGACAAAGTAGCAAACTTCCACTTCTCAAATTCCTCATCAGCAACCTGCAATTTCTTCTGTATTCGCAATTTGACTGCATGTAAAGTCTCTCCATCATGGATGACCAGAAAAATGGATCCCCAAAATTCTGTACCTGCATTTGGTTTTGAGATGCACCTATCGTGAAGTGATAAACACGAATCAAGCGATCCTGGTGACCCAAGTTCTTCTCCTCCTCTGGAATCTCCTCTGCACGTAATGTCCAGTATTCATCACTAATATTGACAATCTTTTCACTAAGCGGAAAAATCTTTGAAATCTTGTGATAGGAAATTTCCAGCAATCTAAGTTCCGCATCAGGATGAGACAGCTCAATCTTTGTCTTCAGATCATTAATCAAGTCACCAACTGTACTTTGTTTTGGAAGTGTAATACTATGAAAGACCATATCATCTTTTGTTGAATGATGGAATGCAACCTTTAGAGTTTTCAAATCTTGGAACTTGGGTAAAGGGATGTCCAAAACTTCGTAATACAAAATATCAGATGTCCGATTGTGGTGAATCAATATCTCAGACAAGTGGTTAAAACCTTTGTACTTAATAGCGTGGGGATTAGGTTTCTGAGAGTAGCAGTTATGAGCCGTAAGTATGATCTTGGTTGGGTCATCCAAACCAAGATGGCGAGCTACTGTTTCTGTCATCATCATATGTTAATACTTTTGACAGCTCTAAACAAAAGCATCTTCCATCGGCTTCTCCAAAGATCGAAAATGCATAACCCTGAAGATTATGAACATATTCCAGAAATGAAGTAACATCATGATAGCGGTTTGGTGTCATACTATGAGCTGAAGCAGGTTTCTGGAAGCAAATAATGTCCCCATCTTCAAGCTGGTTATCGCAGAATGTGAGGTTCTTGTCTATGTGCTCACATATGACAGTGGGCACAAAGCTTATTTCCTCATAAAGTTGTATTTCTTCATCTGGAGGGAATCTGCCATCTCATTCAGCTTTTTAAGAATTTCCAGAGGCTTACCACTACCCTTCACGATGAGTCTCCCCACATACCGAATTTCTTCCTTTTCAGGATCATAAAGCTTGAAAAAAAGAAGAATATCTTCTTTGGTTTATAACAAGGAGGAGGAATGGGATCTAATTTCGGCCCAATCTCTACTTCCAAGAAAAGCTCTAGTTCTGCATTGCGAGTCACTTACTTGAAATCTGCTCAACAGATTGTGTCTCCTCTGAAGCGTTAAAGGCGGTATGGACGATAAGTACGATTTTGACGCTTTGCCCAAAACCAAAACCGATGAAATTGTACAGATACACCAAACTCTTTAGCTACCTCCTCTTTGAAGAGGACCAAAAGGCATTTCTTTCAGGATACGAAAACTGCAAACTTTTTTCTGATCAACAAGATCAAAATAAACATCTCTCCCAATCTGTTCAAACAGGTCCTCATTTCGAGCAACCTTATGATAGTATACAGGTGAGCGTCCGCTTTTTCCTTCTTCTTATCATCCTTTTCTTCTTGTTCTTTCTTCAACCTAATCCTCAGATATTCAGCAATGTCTTTCTCATCCACTTCACACATAATTTTATCTTTATCGCTTTCACGTATATACACAAGCATATATGCATTTGAATATTTTGTAAATTTGAATGGCGTGTAATTGAACTCTGGATTTGTCTGAGGAAACTCCTCCTCCCCACCGTATTGCTCCTCTAATGCCCACTTGACGTCTTCTTTTGTTACCCGCTCGTCATCAAATTTGAACCATTGCTCTGAGAGTGTTGGTCTTATAAAAGCACAGTAGTGTCCACCATGTACCCCACCACTGTGAACCAAAACACCATAAAGTGCGTAAAGATTGCGAACTCTTCTATCAGCATCTGGAGATAAGTATTTTCCCTCCTCCCTGTCAAGATCAAGTTGCAGGGGGAATTCATAGCGATCATTTATCTTGACCATAGTGTCCCGCATAAAATCAAATTCATACCGATTTAGCTGGAGTTGGAGAACAGGTGGGAATTCAGTGAAAAGGACACCCTTCTTTGCATCTTGTAAACCATGTGGTTGGCCAGCATGATACTTGTTATCACCTTCAAGACGCTCCACTTCCACATACTTGTCGAAAGATGCATAAACATCCCTACAGCCTTTTACATCAAGTTGAAGGTCATAAAATGACTCCTTTCTAGTAGATCTGTAGTCCACATTGATGCATTCAGTATAGTTCATGTAGTGACCTTCGAACAACTGTTGTATCGTACCCTCCACAAGAGTTCCCTTCATTTTATTTTCTAGCTTTTCACACAGAACCCTATTAAGTTCCTGCACGTCATGTTGCATGAAAGAGTATTCGTGTGCATTCCAGCCGAAGGATTTAGCGAGCTCCTTCGTTCCAACGCTATTTTTACCGTACTGAAGCTTATAAAACAAACTCTGCAGAGCCAAAGGGATGCTTTCTGATGGTAAATCATTCTCAGTTGTTGGCATATGGTAGACTGCCTTCCTGAAATAAGGAATATGATATAGAGTCTGGAGAAGAGAGTTCAAATAACATGTTGCTCCCTGATTCTTAAGGCCAACATAATCCGTTTCTTCTTGAGAATCATAGTCCTTGATCACATCTACTTCAACTATACAAGTATCATCTACGAGATAACCTTTACCAGGGTCGTTGAGGTCACTAAGAGGAATGAACTTTGGATAACCCCAATCACTTTGTTGTGCAGTAAATTTGTGTAGTTGAAAATATTTTCTCACTGTGTACTCGTAATTGATTTGATTGACGACTGCCAGACTGAACTGTGCAAACCTACTCCACCCATATGGCAAATTTTCCATATCCCCAACAGCAAGGTACATCGATAAGTGATCTACATTGTTTCCCTTGGGAAACATCAGCACGCGCCATTGATTAGTACCAACAGTCAAAACGTTGGAGTAATGTTGTTTAGTGTCTAGCCTTGAAAAATTCCCAATCTTCCAGGTAAATCTCAAAGCACAACGAGAAGCAAGATCCTCAACTGTCTCTGTACTAACAAAAGCATCTGCTGGTGCAACTTCCATAGGTCGAGGAGGACCTTCAACAAACTCTGATGACATCACATCATCCTATTGATCTACCGGTGGCGGCGGAGTTATAAAGTTATGTCTGGAAATTTGAAGATAAATTAATAATGATTTCTGAGACAAAATTCTTTAGCTTTATTTTTGTTTTGTTGCTTTCTTTGTGAGCTATTTGCTCTTTGTCTGTTGTATCTTCCTGCGCTTGTGTGCTTTTTAATCTATCCTCTTTGAACTATCAAAAAAAAATACTGATTTCTGAGACAAAATTTCAAGCAGAAATTAGGTTTTCGTGTTGATAAATAAAAACTAAAAATAAAGGGAGAGAGTGATTTAGGTGATCCACAAAGAGAAAACTGTTTATTTATAGAGTCTGAGAGTTTACAGAATTATAAACGCGGCCACGCGGCACGGGGGCTTTACATGGACATTACTCTTAAGTCTTAACTTGGCCCAAACTAACAGCCGATTACATAAATAAATTGTTTTCGTCGGATTGGTGCCACTATCATGTGATGCAAGTATGCCACACCATTGTCTCAACGTGTCATGAAAGGATACAAGACATACTGTGTGAATGAAGTCCACGACACTGTTAACACTACTTGGTTATTTTTGGTGTCCGCCCAGTGGACGTCGATTGGATTGATAATTTGGTGGTTATATTTTTTTTTTTTTGAAAAGGAAGGTTATATTAAAAGGAAAATGCTGTACAGAGTATATACAAGGTCATGAGACCATCACAAAGAAAGGGAAAAAGCAATTACAAATTCATAACGGTCTCCCTTTGAAACACAAAGTGACAGTTCTTTAACTTGGTTGAAAACATCCGTAGAAGAAGTCCAAGCGGAATCCCTTGTTTAACTTTATTTCCAACTCGTAATTTGTCTAGGTCTTCCTCCATGCCGCAGCCTTCTATTACGCTCATTCCAAACTTGTAAAGAGATAGCGTACGGTAGTAGATGCCATACCATCTTCACCTTTACTGATGCTCTTTCCAATCTCCAGCATAACATCAAGTCTTTAAACTTCAGCGGCATCACCCATCTGGCACCCATTTGGCGGTTATATTGATGAGGTTAACAATTTATTTTGTTTGGTTGTGTATTAATATGAAATTCCGTGAGATATATACATGTACCGATCATAGCATGATACATGTTAATTTGTTATAAGTTATTATCATATCACAGTAGCCAATTGGTTGACCCTTTAATGTATTTGTACTTTTGTAGCCAACATATAACAGTAGAATGCTATCAATTTTTATGTATTGGTGAATCGGTGTTGATTATCTTTTGTTACAGTTAGTTAGACGTTCTATTAGGATGTTTCTTAAGTTCGTTAAATTGTTTTATTAGGCACGAACGGTATTTTCTTTGGAAACCGTATCCATACACACTTGTTTTGTGAGGGTAAATTAATAACATGCTAACCAGGTGGTGAAGGTTAAACTAGTGTTGCAGTGCAGGTTAAGAATCTGTCTGTAACTCACGTGCTAGTCAGCTGATGTAATATCTGAGCTGTCACTGATCTGTCATTGACCTGTCACTCTCTCACACGTGTAACAGATATGATTCGTCTGTGAATCCTGTCCATAAATACCCTGTAATACACAGACAATAATCGCATTGAATCATAACTACTCTGCAGAGAGTTTTCTCTCTTTCATTAATGAATATTTAGCATTGTTATGGTATCGACAAAGGTAGGTTAGGGTTTCTAGTTTTCTCCAACCTCAATTTTTCGATCCTAATCTATAGTGAAACATCAATTTCTTCTTTGTGTGTGTGTGTGTATCATCAATCTGTTATTGGGAGATATTGATTCAATCATTGTTCTTCACATCAAGATTTACTTTCTTGATTTCAATCTTGAAAATTTTACTTTGAACTACGTTTCTAGTGATTCTTCTTCATCAACTTCTTAAACATTTTCTTTAATTTTGAAATCAAATCCAGTTTCCACTACTTTAATCATGGAAAATCCATGACAACAACTTCTTTCTCTAATTCCACTAAATCAACTCACTAGTTTTGTTCATCTCAAGCTTAAGGAAGACAACTTTATAACTTGGAAGAATTTGATGAATTCAGTGATTCAAAAGTATAAACTAAGGAGATATCTTGATGGATCACATCCATGTCCTCCTCGGTTTACATCTCCTTGTAATGAAGCTAATGGAGTTGAAAATCTTCTTTTTCTTGACTGGATTGATGAAGATTCAACCATCATAATGTGGATAATCCCAACAATTTCTGATGCTATAATAGCTTACTTTTAGATCTACAACTTCACATCAACTATGGACCAGCATTGAAGAAAGGTTTGCTAGATCTTCATCCACTCATTTGATTCAATTACGCATCAAATTGTTATCTCTGTCTCAAGGTGATAAATCAATACCTTCTTTGGTTAATGAAATCAAGTCATTATCTCGATCAATTAGACGACCGGTGAGGTAATTTACGATAAGCAATAGTAGTTGTTACTTTAAAAGGCTTTGAATTAGGATTACATACCTTTTGGTGGCTTCTTTGTGAGGCATGTAAATCCACCAAGTAACTTGTGTTGAATTACACAACAATTTTTAAGTAAAAAGCAGGTCATTAGTGAGAAACACAAGGCTACACATGATACTTCCGATGCAAAGCTTTTGTTGCTCCTGAAATTACAAAGGTGGCAATTATAGAGGTGGATATTACGGAGGTGGATCTTCTTATAGAAGAAGAGTTTTCATGGAAACAGTTTCCCAATCCTTCAATTTTTGGTAGAAATATCTCAAGGATAGGTCACTCACATTTGCCTAAGCAGAACCATGTCAAATATTCAAGGAAGATGGTCACATTGCACCAAACTCTACACAAAGGTTGAATTTTACTTACAAAGGTGATCCTCCAACTAATCTCGATTGCTATCACGGGTGTGAGATATCTTTGATGTAGAAGAATGGATAGCAGATTATGGAGCAAATAATCACATTACATCTTCTACCACTCAGCTATAGGATATTACTTCTTATGATGGTGCTGAAGAGATCACAACAACTAATGGAACAGGTATGTCCATTTCTTGCCAGAAATTCTACTAGACATGCTAATGATCATTCATTCATTCTTAAAGATGTCTTAGTTGTTCCACAATCATCACATAATCTGTTGTTCATTCATAAATTTACTCTGATGTGTTTGCTCTTTAACTCTTGATTACGATGGATTTCTTCCATAAGGACTCCACTGGGAAGACTCTCTTCCAAAGGACCACATAAGAAACGGTCTCTATCCCATTTCCTTCCCACAATCTCATGCTTTCACATCCATTACCACTGATCATGCTCTTCTTCATAGAAGATTTGGACATCCCTCATTTTAAACGCTCCAAAGACATTGAAGTAAACTCAAATTGTCCAATGTTTCAAATAAACCATTCTTCTGTAATGACTGCAAATTTTGCAGGTATCAAAAATTACCTTTCCAATTATATTGTAATGAGGCTTCTAGTCCTCTTGAATTGCTTCATATGGATTTATGGGGTCCTTGTAAAACTCCTTCCACTTCTGGTACTTTGTACTATGCAAATGTTGTAGATGATTTTACAAAGTATTGCTGGATTTTACCTTTGTCATCTAAATATGATTTCAAACACTCATTTATATCTTTTGTTACTCAAATTGAAAATATGTTTTCTGCTTCTGTTGTTACCATTAGAACTGATAATGGTGGAGAATTTCTCAATAAATTTCTTCACCAATTTTGTTCTGAAAAAGGCATAACTAAATGAAATATCGTGTCTGATACACTAAAAGCAAAATGGTGCTGTGAAGTCAGCATAAACATCTTATTGGTGTCATTAGAACTCTTTTGTTTCAATCTAGTTTACCAATTTCTTTTTGGGGTTGAAGCACTCCAAATGATGATTATCTCATAAATAGATTACCCACTAGAGCTATCGCTTTTTCAAACCCATATGAGCTTCTATTCAAAAAGCCAACTGATTATAACTTCCTAAAAGTATTTGTTTGTGCTTGCTTTCCTTGGCTCAAGCCTTATACAACTAGCAAAATTTAACCTAGGAGCACACAATGTATTTTCATTGGGTACAGTCTGAGTCACAAAGGTTATAGATGTTTTGATCCAGTAACTAACACTATATACATTTCTAGACATGTCTCTTTCAATGAGTCTTCTTTTCCATATCAAAGTGTTGTTAATTCATCTATTACTCCTTCTTTATCTGTTTCATTGTCTGATTTTCTATCACTTTCACAAGTACCTTCTAAATCTCATACTCAACCTCCCATAGTTACAATGAATGATCATAGTATGACTACTAGAGGCAAGAATGGTATTTTTATACCCAAGTCTTACTATGCTACTAAAAAACCCTCTGCATGTTGCTTATATATCTAGAGTACCAACTTGTATATTTGAAGCAAAGAAATAAGCAGTTTGGAATGTATCCTCAGTAGAAGAATATACAGCGTTACAGAATGCAGGTACATGGTCACTTGTTCCTCCAGTTGAAGGTCATAACATTGTTGGTTGTAAATGGGTGTTTAGAGTTAAACAAAATCCATATGGGAGAATAGATAAGTTCAAGGCCAGACTTGTATCTAAAGGCTATCATCAACAACATGGAATGGATTTTGATGAAAATTTCAGTCCAGTGGAAAAACCAACTACAATTAGACTTGTTATCCATGTCTGTTCAGTTCAATTGGTTTATTTATCAGCTTGATGTGAGTAATGCTTTTCTTCATGGAGAGCTCGAGGAAACAGGTTACATGTCTCAGCCTCCAGGTTTTGTGGATAAGAAAAAACCCAATCATTTACGTCTCTTGCATAAAGCCATTTATGGCCTTAAACAGGCCCCAAGAGCATGGTATGATAAACTCACCACTCTTATATCTTTCAATTTCAAGAACTCAGCGAGATTCTTCTTTGTTTGTTCATAAGGATGGTGAGCAGCTCACGGTTGCCCTAGTGTATGTAGATGACATAATTCTTATAGGTTCTTCAAACTGATATTTTTGAAGTTTGTTATCGCTCAACTTCAGTTGCGGTTTCCACCTATAAAATATTTGAGCTCCATACATTATTTTTTGGGTCTTGAAATCACTTAACTGCAACTCTTTATTTCTATCTCGGATCAAGTATGCCCTTGATTTGATACTCAAATTTCACATGAAAGGGGCTAAGGCTTGCAACACATTACTGTCACCTTCTACTAAACTTTCAAAAACTGATGGAGTTCTTCTTGAGAATCCAACAGAGTATAGATCACTGGTGGGAGCTCTACAATATCCGACTTGGACAAGGCCGGGAGAGATATCCTTTGCGTTAACTTGGTATGTCAACATATGCAACATCCCCGAGACACTCATATAGGCTGCCGGTAAAAGAATTCCTCGACATATGTAAAGGGAACTTTGAACTTTGGTCTAAATTTCACAAAAGGCAACAGTTTCTTGTTAGGGTTTTCGATGCATATTATCTGTTTGCATTGATGACGAAGATCAACGAGGCTATTGTATTTTTCTTGGCTCAATGTGATCTCTTGGTCCTCAAAAGTCCACTATTGCGGATCAAGTACAAAGAGGCAATACGTGACCTTAGCTCACACCGCTGCCGAGGCTGTTTGGATTTGTTTTCTACTTCAAGATCTTCATGTTCTACTGCCTGGAATTCCACGAATAGGGTGTGAAAACATCAGTTCTATTTCCTTGGCTTCCAATCAAGTCATGCTGCTCAGGATGAAACATGTGCATTTGGATTATCTTCATCGTGTAACTGGATCAGTTAAAAGCTCTTGATGTGTTTTATGTAAATACCATTGACCAGATTGCTGATATTTTCACTAAATGCTTACATGCTCCCAGATTTAGTTCTCTGAGAGACAAGCTTCATGCGGTTGAATCACCCATTCGGCCAGGGGGATAATAACATGCTAACCGGTGGTGAAAAAGCGGTGTTGCGGTGCGGCTTGAGAATCATTTTCTTCAGAACTCACGTGCTAGTCACAAATTGATGTATATGAGTATCCACCGATCTTTCATTGACCGTCCACTCTTCTCACACGTAATGGAGTATGATTAAATTCATGAATCCGTCCCATAAACCCCTGTAGCAATACAGAGACAATAATCGCATTGAATCATAACTACTCTGCAGAGAGTTTTCTCTCTTTCATTAATGAATACTTGTTGTTATAAATTACCCGAGTGGCCACGTGTCGACATCTCAAGGGATGGTTTCATGATAAGGTGATGAGATAGAAGTATTGAATCACATTTAAAAGGTGATTTAAATGCAACCGAGACACCCGCTACAAACGTTACTTGAATGACGTGTGTAAGGAGTGGTCTAATCGACTCAGACGGTCAAGTCTAAAAAGAAGGACTGCATTTAATGAAGGATCAGAAGAGGCGTGGATGAATCTATATCATGCCAGTAGGCTCGAGCGATCTATACTATGACCCAAGGATGATGCAACACGAGGTTCCCCAAGGAAGAGCAAACACGATGACGGAGAGCAGGGCGAGATAACTCGGAAGGAGAACCAAGCTGAGCCATCACTTAGGATAGTATAGAACTCCATTCAAGTAACGAGAGGATTTCAATAGCTCCACCCGGCTCGGCGAGACCGGGCCTTCGGAGTCTAATATTGCCTATAAATACCGGTCCATGAAGAAATGGACATGTTATGTAATCTTAGATGGTCTTTCTGTGAGAATTCTGAGAGAGATCCAGGATAAGGAGAGAGTGAGAAATCTAAGTGATATTTGTAGCTCTTTCAGGGTAAGACCTTAATCAATAAAGAAAACATCTTCTTTCCCGTGGACATAGGTTTTCATGGCCGAACCACGTTGTATGCTTGTGTTGATCTTTATTTTCCATGTTCTTTATTTCTTGTTTATCTTTGAATCTTCAATGTTTACAGCCTTTAGATTCGTTTGGATGTAGCCATCAGAAAAGAACTACATGTTTGTTGATTTTCGTGGATTTTGTGGATTGGCAATTCTATATCCAGAGAGGATACCAGGATTGCGCCGAACGAATGTTTACACAAGGGGTTTAGATTGTATTCCTCTTATACTATGAGCTGTCTTATCAGATTACTTAAAATGTAACCCCTCCACCTCCACGATTGAGACTCTTCGCTCCATTACATCTCCCAAGATATTAACAAATTGTGGAAATTTACGAGGAACCCATGTTTGGTTCCTCTCTCTTTTTAGAAACCCATCAATAAGTTAGTATATGTCTGTAGCCCAAAATAAAAAATGTACGGTCGAGATTACTAGTTTTAGATTAGTTTTAGGTTTCCATAATTTATTTGAGACTAAATTAACCTTTTCAATTTAAGGCTTATTAAAAAAGATAGTTCAACTAATTTCACTTATAATCCGGTCAACCCAGTAGACATTGGAGGGGTCATGGCTTATTTGTGGGCGGCAGTTTTCCTCTTATCTTTTATTTATGAAACTTTTATCACAAGCTGTAAAAATAGGTTAAACTTTCTCATCGCTCGGTTAGCTTGAGTTCGATTGGTTTTTCTTTTGCATATTCTCCATTTTTCTCCCTTTTCAAGTTATTTGATTGACTTTTTTTCTTTTTTGGTCTACCTTTCTGACGTTTTAGTCTAGGTTTGGATTTGGCAATTTGACAACGTGTTTGAGGTTACGACTACCAATCAGGTAGAATATTTTTCCATGATTTCATGATTTTGATCACTACTTTTGATAATCGGGTAAACTATTATTTGTGATTATATGTTACCTTTGTAGTTATCACATGTTAAGGATAATCGGATTTTTCACCATTCTATAATTTCCCAGTTGAAGTTTCTTATGGTTAGTGATTAGTTTTCACCTTTTTTTAAACCGGGTAATGGAGGCGAGTGTTGAAGTCATTATTCGCTTTGAAGAAGATTCGTTATCTTGCCAAGTGACGAAAAAACTACCGTTGAATCTTTGAAGAATATTGTATGTGGTCGATGGTCTGTCCTAAATCCTTGGTCCAATACGTCTTGCATTGCGGGGCAATGCAATCGTATATTGACACTTTGATTTTGTGCTCCTATCAAAGTGTTTGAAAGATTTTTATGAGATGTGTAACTACTTTTAGCCTTCTTTGTGAGAGATTGACTTGCTCCCCTTCCCAAGTGTCACCATCACCATGCCCAGATCCTATTCCATCTTCTTGTCCAACTAAAAACCCCACCACATCGCTGTCGAAAGGGTCTCGCATAGTTTCTCCGGCCGAAGGATGCAAGAGCCAAAAGTTTTTCGAAGGGGTTAAAGCGTGGTGAAGCTCAGAAAAAAAATAAGTTGTGGGAACAAGCAATAGCAACCGTCGGACAAATCTTTTTATCATGGTGTGCAAGAGGTTAAGAATCTTTGTTGCTATGGTTTGTTTTGAGAACGGTGGCCATGAGCACGATAAACAAGAAAAGAAAAAGTGAACCTTCTCGGTATACGGTTCGTTGGTAAAAAGCGGGAAAACAATGGATGTTTATGGGAGTTCCATGCCAAATCGATCACTAGAGATAATAAAAATTTTGAGGTAATTTTCTCATTAATTGTTTGTTTTTTACTACGCTTTTTTCCCCTGTTTTACAAGAAAATTGGGCATTGACAACGGACATATGACAATGTTTTGCAAAACGTTGTCGAAACGTGAGCTTTCTACAACACTTAGTCTATAAACCGATGTGAAATCCTATACCCTCCAAACAACATTTATGATCTCAAAATGCTACTTCTTTTACGGATCCTGCGCCCTTCATATTCCTCGAGATTCGCTTATCAAAAATAAAATCCTATATCATATTCTTTTCCGAATCTCACTTTATCTTTCATCCTCCATATCTCCAGCCTCTTCCTCTCTTTGTGGCTCTCTCTCACTCTCTCGTTCGATCTCTCTACCCAAACAACAAAGTAAAGAAGAAGCAGAGATCCAAATCAAAGAAATGGGTTTCGTTTTTATTTTTATATCCGTAAAGAAGAAATCGTCAAAGGTTAAATTTTCTTAATCGTGAAAGAAGAAAAAGAAACCCAATTTTTGATTTCATTTCCTTACAATAGGCGGTGAAGTAGGAGAAGAAAAAGAAGGGGTTTTGGTGGTGGTTGTAGTAATTCTTTATCAATTGGAAGAAACAACGATTTATTAAACGATGGTGGTTGTGGTTCTGATGAAGGGTCAAATGATTATAAAGTTCAAAGTTCTTAGTGGTCCCTTTGATTTTACTGATATCTTGGAGGTTTGTTAGTTTTTCTTCATTTCTATGAGTTTTAATTTGTAAGTAGATCCAGTTAATTTTGATGGGATTTTTGATTTATTTGAAGTTTTTTTGTTGCTAGTTCTTAAAAATTGATTTAAGGGTTTGTTATTGTTTAATTCATTTCTATGATTAGTAGATCCAGTTAATTTTGATGGAAATTTTGACCCATTTACAGATTTTTCTTGCATGTTTGTTGAAAATTATTGATGACGACCATCAGTATAAACAAAACTCTGAAAAATCCCTGCAATTTGTAACCTGTGAAAATATCATTAGGGGTTATGATGATAAGATATAGATTTTGTCAATTAGCTTTAAAAAATGTAACCGATAATTTTGTTGGCTCTTGTATACATACTTGAGAGGGTGACTCTGATGCAGTGCTAATTCTGCAGTATTTTCATTTATACGCTTGTTTGTTATCTACATTTCTTGTGCTTAATGGATCTTTTTTAGTTTATGTTTGTGGATCGCTTTGAAACTTGTCAACTTTATGTACTGCAGGTCATATCAGAAGGCCTTAAAGCATATCCTTCTTATAAACCGGTTGTTGATTGCCTTGCCATTGTATTAACGGATATTCTTAGTAGTTTAAAGATTGTTAGCGACACTCGTGAGGGAATGCGAAGTATTTTGAAGCTCTCAAAATGGACCCTCACTATGTTGTATTCTCTCTTTCCTGTCACACATGTTTTCTTTCTGGTGACTTGTCTTTTGTGACTTGACTGTAGCTCTCGCAAATGTGTATGTTTACATGTAGCCTGCATATTACAACCTTGGAGTTGTATATTCTGAGATGATGCAATATTATATGGCTCTTGGCTGTTACGAGAAGGCTGCACAACAAAGGCCAATGTATGTTGACAGAAGCTAGTTAAAGCTTTGGTAATTTGTCTTTGCTTTTATTGTTATCTCCCGGTTTTATATCCTCGTTAAGTGAACACTTAGTATCTGTCTCTTGTCATATATTACTGACGAACTTGTTTCCTTTGTTATGGATAGTAGTATTGGTAAAGGAAAATTTGCTTCTTGTCCAACTCAATCCTTTGCTAAAGTTAGAAATCCCATGCGGTCATTATTACGTAAGGCGAGGGTACATGACCAAGGGAGCTGGTGCACTTACCACTTAGTGAGTAAGTACCACTATAAGAACCATGTCAATTTTGTTTCAAATTTAAGTCATGCGGATGGTGTGATGCATATATATATCTAATAGGAACAGGATATTGATCTATCGGTTTTGGCTATGGTATCCACTTAAAATTTGACTAAATTTCTAGGAATTAATCGTGAACTTATGAAGCGGTGAGTTCACCGAATTGTATAGATTCTAGTGCTTGATGTGTTAGGCACTTGGTCTAGCATCTTGGCTGGAATCATAAATTCCCTTTCAGTATAAAGATCTGAATTAAATATTTGTCGTTTGCGAGACTCGCCCAACTACTGAGCATCTTATCATATTCCAAGGAACGATTGGAGACTAAATGGATGGGTTTGAAGTCCTAAGCTGGGCCTTTTATTTTATCGAAGCCTTCTCGTAGGTATGGTGAACTCTTCGATGTTATGGCAAAGCACTTTCATTTTTGTGAAGTCTGCAAGCTTAAGCCTTTTATTAGGTATGGTTTGAAGTTTGCAAGCTTAAGCCTTCTCTTAGGTATGGTTTGAAGTCTGCAAGCTTAAGCCTTTTATTTTATCACCTTCTCTAGGGTATGGTGAACTCTTCGATGTTGTGGCAGCACTTTCATTTTTGTGATTGATATGGAGGAAATCCTGCTTTTTATAAAAATTAGATGAGTGATTTAAGAAATGGTATGAACTTTGCACGAATGATAGTGGAATGAATAGAGTGATGGTAGTTCTGAAGATTGTTGTTGCAGAACTTGCACATAAGCTCCAATTGGTGGTGGAAGTGAGTATAGCAACTCGAGTCCTTATTATACTCTCTGGTGAGTTTGACACCAAGTCCAAGGCTCACAGGTTCAGATTGTCCCTTGCTCTCAAGCTTTGAGTGATCGTCTTGAATATTCGTTGTCTGGAAATGATCTTGCGGCTGGCCGAGAGATTCGTTGACCTTGTATTTTGTTTGTGATCTATTATGAATACTGATTTGATGTAAAGAAGTGAATTACATTTTGAGGAAGAAAATTTATACAAAAAAATATCATATTTGATATATTGTGATTTTTTTTTAAATCTAAAAATATTTCGACAACGTTTTGTCAATGTTGTTGGGACAACATCTTACAATGGAAAGAAGCTGTTGTCATTGGGTCATGTATGACAACGTCTCTTGCAATGGAGAATAACCGTTGTCGAATCCACAAAACTTTTAACAACCCCCCCATTCAACAACGTGGAAAACGTTGTCATACTCTTTCGTCAACGGTTTTTCCGTGTTGTCAAAGGCCAGTTTTCTTGTAGTGATAATGTGAAGTGTTTTATCCCTGGACAGGTGATGAGATATGTTAAGGCTCATACTTGTGGCGCTGGATATAGGGAAAGAAATGTACGTGTACCGGCCAAGTTCGTACAACAAGTTATTGCTGATCAAGTTAGAAACAACCCAACGATATCACCGAGAAAAATTATGAAGGATTTTAGTTGAATACCAAATAAATCTAAATTATCGGCACAAGCTTATCATGGGATTAAATTGGTTCATAAGGATATGTATGGTGATGATGTGAAAGCTTATACAGACTTGATTTTGGTACGTTAATAAAGTCGAGGAAACCAATGATGGTTCCGTTGTCGAGCTTTGATCACGGCGGCCAAAAACCAAAGAGTTTAAAAGATGGTTTCTAGCATATGGAAAAATTAGTAAAGGGGTTCAATATTGTCGTCCAATGTTGTACTTAGATGCCACATTCACTTACAGGTAGGTTTAAAGGTTGTTTAATGGCTGCCATGCGAAGAATGGCAATCAAGGTAACGGTTTTCTAACTTGATTACATATACTTATGATACTTGATTAATTTAAATATATAGTGATAGTATTACTTATTACTATACGTAATAATTATCACCACCTTCATACATATTGTTGTCGAATTAAATTGGATTATCACAACCCTTTTGACTATACAGATTCGTGCTATAGTTACATATTGTTTGTATAATGGGTTTTATTTCACACTCGTGGAGTTTTATCCCATTCATATGGTATCGTCTCTCATGAAGATGGTGCGAATTGGGTTTGGTTTTTGGAAAATACGAAAAAGGTTGTCAAAGGGAGGCAGATTGTTTTTTTCTTCCGATCAAAGGAACAGGGTTGTTGTCAGCATTTCCTAAAGTTTTTCCCGACGCATTCCATTCATATTGCTATTATCACATGAAACAAAATTACCGGTCCACGGAGATGATCAATTGTATCCTCATGTGCTTGATTATTGATGCATGTGTATGCCAGACCGAAGGTATGTCTTTATTAACGTTTTTTTTATTTATCACATTGCGACCAATCTGTGTTTTATTATATTCCGTTTTGGTTTTAGGTGGGTATAATAAAGCTGTGAAAGATCTCCTTGATTTGGATTGTGGTCACGTTGTGAGATGGATGGAGAAGCAAGGACCTGAACATTGGTCCAATGCATATTTTAAAGGTTGTAGGTACGGTGAAGTTGCATCAAGTATTGCGAGAATCCTTTGAGCAATTTGGGTAAAACGGGGACGAAGAGGTTGCCAAGTATCAGCCTTTCATTTATTATTAGGGTGAAAATGATGAAATGATCGCTAAACGTCATAAGATTTCCGAAAGTATGACAAGTCGCTTGACTCCGAATATGAGAAAAAGTTAAAAGAACTAACCGGTGAAGGAAACTCTGGATCAAGTGATACCCGGGGGATACTTTATTTGAAGTCTTTGCGGATCGTTTATGCGGTCAATTTGGAGACATTGCAATCGTCTTGCAATAGGTGGAAGGTTTTGGATTTCCAGCCATCTTATTCAAAGTATATTGTTGTCCTAGAAAACAGGGTTTGACTTTGTTCACCGTATTTCACATCTATTGCATACAAAACCCTATATTCATTCGCCATCCAACCTCGCTCCAGAATCTTAGAAAGAGAATGAGTCATCTAATGATGTGCGGGTTATACCTCGCGAGTTAAGAAGAATCCGGGCGTCGAAAGATCGGGAGCGTTTGCAAAGTCAGTGAAGATGAAGAATGAAAGAGAAAGATAAGATGCGTGAACAGTAATGACTATCGAATCACAACAGTCAACCCGCCCATTCCTAAGTTCATGATTTTGCTGAGATATGATATGTTTGCTCATTTCCTAGATTTAGATTTGTCCTATTATTTTTTCAGATGTTAGTTGGATTTTTCAGTTCTTTATTTCTCTTTTGATTCTTCATTTATGTTTAGACTGCTTCAAGTACTATTTTTATGAAATCAATTTATCATCTTTGTTAACATTATTTCCGTTATGGCTTTACTAATATTTGTGAAAAATCTATGTACCTTATTGTATTATTGTGAAGGAGAATGTTGCATTCAGTGAATCAGTTTACAAAAGGAAGATTGGATAAAATGCCAATAAGGAAGAGTTGCAGCTTTCCCCTTGCAGTAAGTTCATGATTTGTTGCATATTATCACGTCAACTATCCAAACTTTAGAATAGGGAAACCAGGGAAGATAATTACAACTATCACATTTTTAAATGCATCATAAACATCAATTATCACAGTTCCATTCTATACTTTTACTCATTTAGCTAATATGTGTCAGTACGTTCTAGATTTGTTGCATTTTATCACGTCAACTATCCAAACTTTAGAATAGGGAAACACCATTTATCACATCATAAACCAGGGACAACTACAACTATCACGGTTATATGGAAAGATAATTACAACTATCACATTTTAAAAATGCATCAAAAACATCAATAATCACACTTCCTCTTTCTCAGCCCATCTGGAGTAAAATCTACACCGACACCTTTCTCTACCCTTTTTAATCTGGTTTTCACTTCCCACGACTAACGAGTGACATTTTCTTCGTATTTTTTTCATCCTTGGAGCTTTTCTCACTTTCTCAATTTCGGGCACAAGCGTAGTAATCTTGTCAGGAATTTAAACATTATATTCTAGGAATGACTTTAATATCATAAACACGAATTGTTCTCAGGGGTTTAATTGTGGAATCTGTTACCTTGTTGTGTCGCATTAGGGATAACAACGCTTTTCACTTCAGCTTCTTTGAAAAGCTAGGTGAGTCCAAGAGAAAAGAATCCACTCCCATCATCTACTGTGTCTACATGTTTGAATTATATTGAAAATCCAAAATATCACTTTCAAAAAGTTTGAAAATAGTAAATTTCAAGCAATATTATATGTGAAAAATATACAAAAGAGTAAAATTTACAAAAGAGTAAGAAACAAAGGGAATCTCACCAGTTAGTTCACATGTAGCGATGATTCTGTGTCTGGCGTCTTCCTCTCGTACTCATCAGGTCTATATTATACTCCTCTTAGTCGCTTCCATCACTTGCCCTAGCTCATCGTTCTCTTCAACTTGTACACTGTCATTTGATATTCCGGCCAAGCTTTTGAAAATTTCTTCCCAGTTGTGTCCATGGCTTGAAATATTTTCGGGCGTAACATCAACTTTCAAATATCGTTTACCCTTGCTATCAACTTTCTTTTCACTACGAAACCTCCCATGAGTTGTACGGAGTGTTTATCCAATCTTCCTTTTCTATGATCAAAGCAACATTCTCCTTTCCGAGTTATAGCTCTCTCTTGCAGACTGCTTCCAACCTTGATTGTTTCATTATAGGATTTTATCAACTCCCTTGATCATCATCCTGCAGAGTTGTAAAATCATGACCAATTTTGAAAATGTCCGATCGCAATCAACAAAGAAGTGATTTTGTTAGCAACAACTCTCAAAACAAATCAAGACATTATTTTTACATGAAATCTTATTCTAGTGAAAATTTGAATTATTATTTGTTTTACCTCTCTCAAATTACAAGGGAACTTTTCAAGTACCGAAATAGCTTTGGAGATATTCCAAGCATCCCATCTTGCAAATCTGGGAACCATTGTTTCAGCGCCTCCCCTTCTTGAAACCAACGAAGAATGTTCTGCAAACCAATATTGTACAAACCACACACAATAATTCAGTTCTAGTTTGCTTTTTGAAATAAAAAAAGAATCAAAAGAATAAGGGAATTAGAATTACCAACAGATAGAAAGTGCATCCAGGGTGATACGTCAACATCCCATTCTTTCGGATTCAATACTTTCCATCGTGAATTATGAATAAGATGAGGCCAGTCCGATTCTCATTTGATTACATCCAGGATTTTCCAAACCAAGTAATTGCATGGAAGACTGAAATTACCCGCTTTAGTGAAAAAAAATTGTTTGGCACATGTAGAAGATAACGAGCTGCACAAAATCTTCAACTCTACCATTTTGATTGCGTCACGATATAGCTACTTGAACATCGGTACTCTTAACTAACAAAGGTGGTGATGATTCTCCAAAGTGGTATCTTTTGCACAAATCATTTGTTCTAGAGGCAACTTTTCCTTTCATTTAATAACTTGATTTGATACCATTTTCAATTAGCGCAAACCCCAATCAACGGCCATATCTTACGGGTGTTGGGAGAAACACATCGATCCTTCTACAAGTCCAAAACCATCTTGTCCATCATTGGTTTTTGTAAATGTTTTTACTAGCATTTCTAGACCATGGCTACTCTTAGATAACTCTTCTTTACTAATCTTGTTGTGTATGAACACTCTAAGCATATCATGGTGTTTTCTCAAGAGCTGTTATCAGTTCCTCTCTTGCCATTAGACCTTTGTTTTCAAGGTCACGGAAGAGATCATGCAAAGGCCCAAAATTTGCTCTAAAAAGTTTTGTTGATTCTGTATATGGGTAAGAAAAAAACATTCATTAATAGGTATTATCTCTGATTATACAATTGGTATTATATCTGAATATATGTTAGATGATAACGTCAACTATCCCAACTTTAGTTATGGAAAACACCATTTCACACATCATAATGTACATCCATCACAATTCTATGGGATGATAATGAAATCTATTACATTCTTACTACATTAAAAAAATCAATTATCACTACCAATCAATTGCATGTGAAGATAATCACAACTATCACATTCCTACTTCAATAAAAACATCAATTATCAACACCAAAATCAGGGATATGTGAATTTATCACAAATCATTTGTAAATTGAAGATTTTCAACCTAATTATAAAATCACAATCCGCATAAAAACTCCGATTTTACCTGATTTAGTGTCCTTACTTGGGCCTCCTTTATCACCATCTTTACTTGAGTCTACAATTTTATTTTTCTTCTTTCGACTTCCATGAAATCATCGTGGCACTTGAATCATTATAACGAACATCTTTAGCACGATGTTTCGTCATCTCTAACTTATTCCTTTCAAAAAATAAAAAAATAGAAACACATGGTCATGACCATGAAAATAGTGTTAATTGACATCATTGAAGGAACTTGAGTCAGAAAAACCAACAGTGATGAAAATAGTGTTCATTAACCCATGCATAGTCAGAAAAACCATTAGTGATCATACCTTCGTAATGGTGATAACTTTCAAGTTCACGGAAGAGATCATACCTTGATAGTTAAGATAGTTCAAGTTCACGCATGGGTTGCCGTGAAAACCAGCAGCTCTGTTTACCTTTTTTTTTTTTTTTAGCTTAAAGAAAGAAGAGTGAAAGAAGAAAGAAGAAGCAACAAGAAGAAGAAAAGGTTGAGAATATGGCGGGACGATAATAACAAGAAGAATAAAAGGTTGAGAATATGACGGGACGATAATAACAAGATTAGCGATTTTTTTGAATTTGAATTTTCCTAAATCCTAGGTTTTGACTATTCTCAACATAGACTAAACGGGATAATTACTAATATTAAAATAAGATAATTACTATACTAAAAGGTTATTATAGTAAAATTAGTAGTTCTAAAATTAATTTTAGGTTTCTAATATAGGGTATCTTAATGATGGGCTACTAATATAAAAAAATCTAAAATTGGGCTAGCCATATATTCCCCCTTAACAAATTTTTGCATAACTCAATTGCCAACCAATTCCACTTACTATGTGAGTCATGTTCTCTCTTAATTAATTAAATATAACTAGTGTTTTTGATACTCTGACCAAATACGGAGGTTCTAGAGTATAAATAACTGGGTTCTCAGTTCTTTGTTTTCAATGAAATGGAACTTACTGTTTCTTTCTTGGAAAATGAAGGAAACATTAAGTTTCAAGAACTACAATACATAATGCCGTTAATTCTTTGGTGTATTATGCTGGGTTGTCGTTCGAGTCCAGTTAAATTATAATCAACTGCCGGTCTGCCGCTGAAGTTTTTCTAGTTCTGTTGTTTGATGAATTAAGACCAGCAGAACTCAGCCAGTAGTCTTACTCTTTCTTTAAGATAAACGAAAACTAAAAACTAAGTATGTCCACTAACCACGCAGGGAACATGACAAAAAGGTTTGCAGCTTTGGATTGACATCACTTCGTCTCACGCTCCATCCAGATAAGTTAATTACCTGGGAAGCTTTTTGCACGAGTTTTTACAGCAACTCTTGATCTCCTGCTGCTTGCCTTTAAGAATCTAGTAGCAGGTTAGCCATCACTTTTCTGTTATTATGCAGGTTGGCAAAGGTTTATCCAAGAACAAAAACAAGCATTGCAAATGATTCAAGTCATTGTTCAATATGTAAGCATTGCAACAACTGTCTTTATCAATATGTAAGTAACAATTTCTGAGCCAAAGTTGATTCAAGATTGACGTACTTCTAAATTCAGATTGGCCCACTGCATCGCTATGGTCACAACTTATGCTTCTGCTGTGATGTCTGGATCTAAAGCGAGAGCAGTCATCCATGTTTTTTTTTTTTCCTTTTTGTTTCTCCTCATAATCTCCTCTCTATAAAATTTTAAAGGTTGGATGTTGGATATGGCTAAGAAGGTCATTGTACATAGGCCGGCAGTACATGCTAGTTTATTATAACTCACAGTTGCAAGAATCAAAATCAGAAGGCAGGCAGAACTCAAAGGCTGTTTGAAATTACATCTTAAACTAGTAGTAAAAATGAGCTGAAAATTAACTTACTCATAATGAACCACGTCCTGTCTCTTTTTCTTTACCCTATTTTTTAGACTTTTACAGGCTGCATATGCTCTTTCTGCCTCTGGGGAACTATCAGAATGCTCCAAGCCAAGGTATTGCTCCCAAGCTCCATAAACATCTCACTCTGAAAATGATTCAACACGATATCTGAGTCGTCAAAGGTACTCAGGCTGACGACTCAGCAATGACAAAAGATGCAAACTTCCACTTAGCGAATTCCTCGTCAGGAACCTGCAGTTTCTTCTGTATGCGCAATTTGACTGCATCCAAAATCTCTCTCCTCCATCATGGATGACCAAGAGAAATGGTTCACAAAATTCACTACCCGGCCGAGTGTGAGGTGCAACATTTGTGAAGTGATAAACATGAATCAAGCGATCTTGAGGACCCATGTTCTTCTCCTCCTCCGAATCTCCTCTGCCCGCAGTGACTGTGCATCACTAATGTTCCCAATCGTTTCACTAAGAGGTATAATCTTATAAATTTTGTGGTAGAAAAGTTTCAGCAACCTAAGTTCAGCATTGGGATGAGACAGCTCAACCTTTGTCTTCAGAACATCAATCAAGTCACAGACGGTACTTTGTTTACTGAAAAGTCTAATACTATGAACGACCGTATCAATTTTTTGTTGAATGACTGAATGCAACATTCAAGTTTTCAAATCTTGGAACTCGGGTAAAGGATGTCGCAAGACTTCGTATTCTACAAAATATCAGATGTGCGATTTTGTGAATCAACATCTCAGACAAGTAGTCAATACCTTGGTACTTTATAGATTGTGGTTTAGGTTTCTGGAGAAGCAGTTATGAGCTTTGGTAAAGTCTGATCTTTGTTGGGTCATCAAACCAAGATGGCGATATTAACTAAGCGTAACATCATCATATGTTGATACCTTCGACAGCTCCAAACAAAAATCATCTTCCATCGGCTTCTCTAAGAGAACGAAATGCACAACCTGACGATTAAGAGCATAATTCAGAAAAAGGAAACATCAGGATAGTTGTAATAGGTGTCCATACTATCAACTAAAGCAGGTTTCTAGGAAGCAAATAATATCCACATCTTCAAGCTGGTTTACGGCGGAATGTGAGCTTCTTGTCTATGAGGTCACACATAACAGTCAGCTCAAACCTTATTTCCTCATAAGTTCGATTTCTTCATCTGGACAATCCCTGCCATCTCATTAAGCTTTTCAAGAATTTCCAAAGGTTTACCATTACCCTTCACAAAAAGTCTCCCAACATACCGAATTTTTTGTTTTTTCAACATCATAAAGCTTGAAAAAAAAGAAGAATGTCTTCTTTAGTTCTATCAGGAACAGGAATAGGATGTAATTCCTGCCCAAGCCCTATTTCAACAACAGCTTTAATTCCTCATTACGAGCCTTTTTAGAGCTTGAAATTTCTATCAATTGTCCAACTGATTGTCTCCTCTTGAACTGTTAAAGGTCGGTCGGGACGATAAGTAAGATTTACACGCTTTGCCCAAATCCAAAACCGCTGAAATTGCACTGGTACTCCAAACTCTTTAGCAACCTCTTCCTTGAAGAGGTTAAAAGGCATCTGTTTCTGGATACAGCTGCAAACTTTGTCGTGATCAACAAGATCAAAAATAGATATCTCTCCCAATCTGTTTGAAAAGGTCCTCATCTCGAGCAACCCTTTATAGTAGTATACAGGTGACCTCCTGCTTCTTCTTCTCATTATTCTCCTTCTCTTCTTGTTCTTTCTTCAACTTAATCCTCAGGTGTTCAGCAATGTCCTTCTCACCCACGTCACATATAATTTCATCTTTATCACTTTCACGTATATACACAAGCATATATGCATTTGAAAATCTTTCTTCATACACCGAATTGCTCCTCTAGTGCCCACTTGGTATCTTCTTTTGTTACCCTCTCATCATTTGAATTTAAACTTCATTGCTCCGAGTGTTGGTCTTATAAAAGCATAGTAGTGTCCACCATGTCCCCACCACTGTGAACCAAAAACACCATAGAGTGTGTAAAGATTGCGGACACTTTTATCAGCATCTGGGATAAATATTTGCCATCTTCCTGTCAAAGATCAAGTTGCAAGGAAATTCATAGTGATCATTTATCTTTACCATCATATCCGGGTACAATCATATTCCTTACCGTTTGAGCTGGAGTTGGAGAACAGGTGGGAAGTCAATGAAAGGACACCCTTCTTTGCATCCTGCAAACCATGGTCAAATCAACGATACTTGTTATCACCTTTAAGACCAGCTCCACTTCCACATATTTGTCGAAAGCATAAACATTCTGACAGCCTTTGACATCAGTTGAATGTCATAAAATGACTCCTTTCTAGTAGATTTGAGTCCACATTGATGCATTCAACGTAGTTCATATGGTGCCCTTCAGTTCAAGTGTTGTATCGTACCCTCCAGTTCCTTTCATTTTATATTCAGAAAGCTTTTCTGAGCTCTATTTAGTTCCTGGACATCCTTCTTGCATGAACTGGTGCATATTCCATCCCGAAAAGATTTAGTAGCTCTTCGTTCCGACGCTATCCTTACTGTACTAAGTTTATAAAACAAAGTCTGCAGGCCAAGGGATGCTTCTCTCCTGATACGCGAATCACTCTCAGTTGTTGGCATATGGTAGACCGCTTTCCTGGAAATATGGAATATGATATAGGGTCTGAGAAGAGGAGTTCATGATAACATGTCGCTCCTGATTCTCAAGACCAACATAACCCGTTTCTTTTCGAGAATCATAATTCCAGTAATCCCGCAGGATCTTAACCTCTGCTTCAACTGAAGTACATGTATCATTCAAGAGATACCCTCTATCAGGGTCGTAGAGTACACTAAGAGGCATGAAGGTTCTAAAACCCGTATCAGAGAATCGGGCATGAAATCGGTGTTCTGGCACATGAAGTCTCACCGTTTCTTTGTTATCGATTTGGTTGACGATTGCCAAACTGAACTCTGCACATCTACCCACCCATTTGACAAATTATCCGAGTCCGCAACATCAAGATACATCGATAAGTGATTTGCGTTGTATCCATTTCCTCTGGGAAACAGCAGCACACGCCATTTATATGTACCAACAGTGAAAAAACATCCGGTAAGTTCTCTTTTGGGATTGGGTTAGAAAAATTCTCAATCTTCCAGACTCTGAATCTGTAACCGACATCATCCTCCTCCTTTTTTCGGAAGATCAGTTATCAGAGTCATGTCTGAAATTAGATAAATTGAAGAATTCAAGGAGAAAGAAAATCGAAAGCAGAAACAAGCGCGTTGAGGAAACCCTAAAAAACTAGTAAGAGGAAGAAGGGCGAAGAAAGGAGAGAGGGCTTTGAACTGTTTATCTACCTTATTACGCGTATAATAAAGAGAAAAGGGTCAAAGTTTTCTTCCGTCTTCTCTAAAAGACTAAATAGCCCCTCCATTTTTCATTCCGCCTGCCTAAGTTTTCGTTAATGTGAAACGTACCAAGGGTAAATAAAATCATCCATTCTCATCTTTGACTTTCATTTTCTTTTTCTTCTGTCCTCTTCTTTCTTTTTACAGAGCAGACACTTACACCCAACGCCAATCCCTCGGGTCCGGTCCCGAAAATGCTATGTTTACAGTTGCTCCCAAGTTTTATCCGGCAGCACACAATGATGGGACCCACATTAAACCATACTAATCCAAATGCACAGAGGTTTTGTTTGTGACCATCTGATCCCCTATCCGGATGATTCTCGGAACAAAGCGTCGGTATATCTCTCATCCCAACCTGTTAAGTGTAGAGGTTTTGTTTGTGACCATCCGATCCCCTGTCAGGATGATTCTCGGGACAAAGCGTCGGTATGTCTCTCATCCTCTATGCGACCTGTTAAGGGCTCGCTTAACAAATCATGAAAGTGATAATGGGTGAACATGAAAACGGATGATAAAATCGTTTGCGGAATAGTTTCGGTATCATCAGAGGGACGCGGGACCTTTAGTATCATTCGAGGGACACTAAACCTCCTTGTTAGAAGACTAACACTTTCTTTTGATAATAATTATCTGGTTTCCATTCATTGATCGGTAACATATATATACAGATAAAAGACATAACTACAAAGCGAAAAAAGCATATAAGCCGACTAAACTATCTAAACATAATCGCCCTTTTCTTGTATCCCCTTCTGCGATCGATAGATAACCAATACACTAAACAAATCCCTACAACCTGGGACTTCAAAGACCGACTGGATATCACAATTTCAATTACATTTAGTTTATATAAAACACAGTAATACACGTAACATTCCTCCCCCCTTACAAAAAACCATGTCCTCAAGGTTGTTCTTTTCATTGGTCTTCATAATCATCAAATAAGGAGATACTCATAAATTTGATGTTGCAGTAAAAGTTTTTTTTTCCATCAGATAATGGGTGTCTTTTATTCCGTGAGACACATGAGTATCATTGAATGTTGCTTTGTATTTTCTTCCTTGGGATGAATGGGTATCACTGAATGTTATCTGTATATTATGATTTGACTGCAAAGAAAAATAAACTGAGTTGTTGTCACAAATTCCTTCTGAAATCACCACCACTTTGTTTTCTTCAAAAACATTAAGTATGCCGGATACTCCTTTCTTTTAGCTGGACTTTGTATTATTAATTTCAGTATTATGAATCTCTTGCAACCCTGTCCTACGATCTTCAGTACCAACCAAATCTATATTCTGGAAATCATATTTTGGATTAACAATATTAGATGCATCAACACATTCCACGTTGTTAATGAGTCGATCCAAACGAGATATGAACGATGCACACGAATCTTTCATATCCTTCTAATGCTCATAATGCTGCTTTTACACGTAACCCGTCTTGCTTGGTTTCCTATCTGCTTCAGTTTGTCTCCTAAGTCTTAAATTTGTTATCGTCATCGCTGGCTTTGCGGAAGATGATTAACCTGTTATGGATACCACTTGTTAAGTGCTAAACGGATCATGGGGTATGACAATCGGTAACATGAAAACGGATGATAAAATGGTTTGCAGAATAGTTTCGGTATCATCAGAGGGACGCCGGACCTTTAGTATAATTCAAGGGACACTAAAAATCCTTGTTAAAACAATAACAATTTCTTTTGATAATATTCTCTGGTTTCTATTCGTTGATCGATAACATATATCTATGCAGATAAGACATAACTATAAACTGAGAAAAGCAAATAACTGACAAAACTATGTAAACGTAACCGCACAAAAACCGTATCCCCTACTACTTCTACTGATTTGATAGATAACCAATACACTAAACAAATCCCTACAACCTGGAAAAGGGTTTCGATTCCTGGTTCCCTGGTAGTTCGTTTGTATCTTCTAAGTATGTGCTCAAATGAATTGGTAGTTGACGACGATGGCTCTGACATCTTCTGATAAGTGTATGATAAACAATAGGCTACCCTATTTATATACAAAAGGGACCAACGACTATAATTTCAAAATAAAAATAAACATAGTCGTTCGAACAAAAAAGGTAACAATATCCCCACATATAGTTAGATTATGAATTTGGAATTACAAAAAATATCTATCTTCAATGAATCGGGTTTTTTTGGGTCACATAAATACCGATTCCTGGTGCCTCTACGAATTCAACTATTTACCCAGAATCGGTTTATGTATGGAAAATGAGATATGGAGTTACTTTTTATAATGCTCAGGTTAATGTTAAAAAAAAAAAAAACAGTAGAGCTGATTAATAAGTCAATCCTTCGTTGGAATGGCAATTTAAACAGGGCCGGTCCCGTAGGGAAATCAGGGAAAGGCCCAGCAAGGCCTAGGGGCAACAATAGCCCAGTTTTGTATTGGGTGTATTCTTACAAATAAAATAGAGTAGGGGCTTATTAATGAAACTACAAATATTTGAGGTTGATTTTTGAATATTCTATAAACTCGTTAATTTCTCTCCGGTCTTTTTCTTGACGGAAGATTTTTCTCGTTTTAGCTTTTTATATTATTGATTGAAAAATGTGTTCTACCTTTTACATTATTGAAAGAAGTCTTAAACCTAGAAAAGTTGTTCTAAATAACCACCCAAATACTCTTGTACTCCCTAGTTCGATTTATGGCGTTATAGAGTTTTCCACATGATTAAAAATGAGAGAGAATAAATTTTTTCCAAACTTACCCATATTAATAGCTTCCTAAAATTTTAAACCACCTAGTTTTTAGTTTCTAAATTTAATGTCAATTCTGATTCCCAGTTGTAATTTACTTAGGATAAACAAAATATTCCATCAAATCCTTGGAATAATCATTTGTCTGCGGTTCCAATGAGAATTAATAGTATGTTGTGATTCCAAAGCAAGGGTAAATCGGTGAGGATTTGGGAAAATACTTAAACCCTCATCTATTTTTGGAACACAAAAAAAACCCTAAAACATCAAGTAAATCGGAACGGAGGGAGTATTCTTTAAGTCTCGGATTATTGATTGAAAATGTAACTCGATAATTCCATTTCATTTCTCCATTTTTTTAATTCGAACATGAGGAAGATCTCTTTATACTTTAAATTCATACTACCTCATATTTTGGTAGACAATTTTCTTAATAAAAAATTACAGTAATATATTTAAACCAAATATTGGGGTTTTTCTCATCCTTTGATGCTCTACGTACCCATAAAAATTGAGCATGAATACTAAATCTCACCGTATATTAATCTCAATTTTAACGGCTGAGAATTTGTTGATTTGCTAAAGTCGATTTTCAAAGTAGTAGATGATGGAGTCATATGCTTTGTAAGACGAACATATTTCTAAAATATTAGCTTTAAATCTGTTATCATTTGAATTTTATTCCACCAAAATGACGTATAATGTGTGAGATAATGTGATAATAAAAATGTAAAGGGATCCTCCCTTATTACCATGATTAATTCAAAATTATTTATGGTTTTATTGAGGGTGTTCAATTCGTTTATTTTTGGTGCTTTTTTAAAGTAAAAAATAATTACATACCTTTTATTATCAGAGTTATGGCTGAATAATACTTGGGGCATAAAAACAAAAATCGGTTCAGGGCAAAAACTTCTCAGGAACGGCCCTGATTTAAACAAAAGTATTAATAGACGGGGCCTAGTTGTTACGGAAAGAGCATCGCTAAAATGTCAGGTTTCAATGGAAGGTTTTAACAAAATCAATTTTGATTATTCCTTCTGTAAGGAGACTAAACGTATGGGAACTGGATTAATTGTGATTGATGTTTTAGGTACCTTCAAAGGAGCCTGATGTATCACAGTAGTAGCAGAGAATCCAGAGCAGACAGAAGCATTGGCATTTCAAGCTATTCAACTGGAAAAAATGAAGGAAAGAGGAAACATTCATATTGAGGGGGATTGTGTCAATATTGGTAATGTGTAGAATGGAAGATCTGGAGCTGTTCAGTGGACAAACAATGTTATTATTAGAGACTGTGTCCATTTTCTTGAGTCTTTTAATAATTCGATATAATCACTTATATACCCTGGTCAATTAATAATATTGCAGATAGTTTATCAATAGATGAAGTTAGTATGGCATCTAGTTCTTATTGGAAAAATGAAGTCCTAATTTGGCTTAACTCTTCTTAGAGCAAGAGCTATGGGTAGTCTCCAAGTAAGGACTAACTCTTTTGTATGAAGGAGGGAATGCACTATGGGCACAATGAAATGGAAGACCAAACAGGTAATAATGCCCCTCTACTAAAAAAATTTCAAAACTTTATAATTAAATAAGAATGGGGGAAAATTTTGCGTTTAAAAATATTTTAAAAACTAAAACTATACATACACGGGTGACAGTCCCCCTGTGAAACTAAAAAATCTATCTAGATGGGGGACTGTCCCCCGTCTGTTTCAAAAAATAAAATGAAACAGGGACTGTTACCTGTTTATTGATCTTTTTCCTGATGGGGAGATAGTCCCCAGTCTAGTTTTACACTCCCAATCACTCGTTTGATTGAACGAGTGTTCCAACGAGTTTGGGGGGAAAGTGGGTAGAAACCTACCATAGTCCATAACAACCTCTATTTTGAGCAAATTGGTAGTGCACTTCTTTGTTTGAAAGAGTGACACTACCCATAGCTCTTGTTCTTAGAGAACAGCTCTCTATAACAAGTTTATGGATTGACATATTCACATTTCTTATTAAAAAAAAAAGATAATTAGAAGAAAATGTAATCACACTAGAGGAGAGAAAAGAATGCCGTATGAAAGTTTTGAGACGTAAAATGTATTTTGTAAACAGATCTCTTCATTATCATGCCATTTTCTTATCTAATTATGATTAGCAAAGTTTCTTCTATCCTAGAATCATCAATGGAAAGATTAGATCCAAGGCATTTGAGAGAAAAAATTAGGAATGAGTTGACTCATCAGTCGCCCGATTCGCGATGTCAGAAAAAACATGAATTTTCAAATCTATCTTTTGTAGGGATCGATACACGCAAAATGGCTATCAGTACATATTCCTCACAAACTACCATGGTCCATACAAACCCTGCTGAGACGCCAACCCGGGAAGCAATTCAGAGAGGAAGCCAGAAGAGAAGACCACTGCCGCCAAATACAAATTTTCTCACACGAATGCAATTATGCAAGTACTGTTGATTTTTCAGTGGCCGAAAGGGGAAATGAGCAAAAAAAAAAAAAAAAAACAAACCTTTTGTTTTCTTGTATATTAAAATTTTCTTCTATTCACTCTTATGTTTTTTGCTTTCCCCATTAAGTAACAAATGGTCGAACAGTTTCTCTACATTGAAATCAGAAAGTTAAAAAACTACTTCCGTAAATTTTAGAAAATAAGCCGTAAGAAGGGTTACCCAAACCCCTCCTAGAAAGTCATGATGAAGATGAATCACTTCAGTAAAGCTAAGAAAACCTCAACTTGGTAACAGTCGCACACTTCATGATTCCTTATTTTATTATTATTATTTCGGAAGTCTGATAGGATTTTTCTTTCTTTCGACTATATTAACAAGTAACTGAGTCCTATAGGGGAATAGGTCAAATACGATCAATTAAGGAATGTCATAACTTGATACTAATTCGAACTCTTATCTAATTCGGATATGTATTATCACCTATAAATACTCCCCTAAACCCATCCTCCGATCATATCAATATTCTTTAGTCACTAATAGTTTTCTTGTCTTTTCTCTCTAGCTATATATATATTCTCTTGTTAGTATTCTATAATCTCAGATCAAATTCTCATAAGATAGGAAACATGTCGAAGCCATCATCAGAGATTGTGTGTTTCGGTGAGATGTTAATTGATTTCGTGCCAAACGAATCCGGTGTATTGCGCCATTACTAAGCTTGGTGGTTCTTCTGCTTTCATCGGCAAGTTTGGAGAAGATGAATTTGGACATATGTTGGTTAATGTATTGAAAGAGAATGGAGTTAACAGCGAAGGTGTTTGCTTTGATAAGGATGCAAGAACAGCATTGGCTTTTGTAACATTGAAGAAAGATGGTGAAAGGGAGTTTATGTTCTACAGAAACCCTAGCGCTGATATGATGCTTAAGAATCTGATCTTAACATGAGTTTGATCAAGCAGGCTAAAATCTTTCACTATGGCTCTATTAGCTTAATCACTGAACCTTGTCGTTCAGCTCACATGGCTGCCATGAAAGCTGCTAGGGAGGCTGGTGCTTTACTTTCTTATGATCCTAATGTAAGATTGCCTCTTTGGCCTTCTGCTGATGCTTGTCGTGAAGGTATTAAGAGCATCTGGACTAGCGCTGATGTTATCAAGGTCAGCGATGAGGAGGTAAAATTCTTAACAGAAGGATATGCGGCGGATGAGAAGAACGTTTTGTCACTCTGGTGCGACAGTTTGAAGTTGTTGTTGGTAACTGATGGTGAGAAGGGGTGCAGGTACTTTACCAAGAACTTCAGCGGAGCTGTGAAGGGTTCTCGGTGAATGCGGTGGATACTACAGGAGCTGGTGATGCTTTTGTTGGTGCATTCCTTTGTTGTGCTGCCAAAGATACTTCAATTCTGGAAGATGAAAGCAAACTGAGAGAATCTCTTACGATGGCCAATGCTTGTGGCGCAATCTGTACAACCCGAAAAGGAGCCATTCCAGGACTCCCAGACAATATTGCTGCACAGAAGCTCATTTCGGATTCACACTAGATCATGGATTCGCTCTTAGTTTATATGCTGTTTTTAACATTAGTTTTTCAATACAATAAATTAGGGTTTAGGAGCCATAATTATGTTATATTGTACACGACTTTATGTTCCCGTCCTTTTTTAGTTTATATATTCTTTCCGGTTGAAATTCCAAATGGTAAATGGCTATGTATTACGTATGTGACCGAGTACACTAATCTTTACCTATACCCACGGTTTTTTTATCCCGAGCAAAATCTCAAAAGAGAGTCCAATGGTGGTTTGGGAAACTCTTCGGATAGATAATGGATTAAAAATTTGCCTGAATGGTTATAATGTGTACGGCAATTTAATATATATCATGCTTTCTCTGAGTTCGTATTTTCCTATTCTCTTATTTGCATATACACAAATTCATGTTGTAAAAATACAACTGCACGAAACGCGATCACACAAAAATTTAGTCAATCTTGGATAAATTATTGTGGATTTTTCGTTATATTTTTCCTAAGTACGTTAGATTTACTGCCATGTCTGAAAGGATAGTAACCAGAATATGTAGACACACCTACGTAATTGAGTTTGAATTCTTATATGGGGATTTTAATAAAGTGCCACACGTCCAATATCATGTTTAAGAAAGTGCCACCGTTTTTTTCAAACTTTATTAAATGCCACACATTTGACCTTTTCCATCCCGTTTTTTTCAAACATCAATTAATCAAGATTGAAAGAATTCCAAGTACAAAGTCACTACTTAATCATATCGGCTGAATCACCATTCTAGCTTTTAACATCAGAACTGCACAACAAGATTCAGTTTTCCCATTTGCTCAAAACCATCAGAAGCACCTAAACTACTTGAGCTTTGCACAGCCTTTTACTCTCTCTGTAACATAAACTTCAACTGCAACCTTTTGTTCAGTACTGCTTCAACCATTCATCACAACACCACCAACAAACTCCATCTGCAAATCAACACCTATCAGCACCCCTCTTGTCAGGTACTAGAAGCTTCTTGCTCTCAGCAATACAATCATCAGAACACATCATTTCTACTTCTATTTCTTGGTTGAGTTTCTCGGAACCTCTTTTCTCTCTGATGCAGTACCACCCAGGACTACAGCGCATACATGCAATTCAAACAATCCATCTAACATATAGCAGTTCAGTTGTAACTATCAACACTTCAAACCTTCATTAGAGTCATTTCTATGACTCTCACACATAGCACCATGTTCTTTGCTGTGCAACCATTAACCACCACCGATGTACATTTGGTCTTCCCACAATTAATGGTCCTAACATACATCTAATAATCAATCATCCCTGCAGCTTCATACCCTAAATCAGCAATTCAACTGACAACGCTCATCATCTCTTCTTCCTTTTTGAACCCTAAATCCAAAACAAATTTCTCAATCTTTACGTATTGAAATTACATCAATTACTGCAATTAAATCAATCCAAAATCAAATCGAGTTGAACCCACCTTTTATCGACTCAAATAGTGCAATTTCATCTTCTAATTCCAGCAAACAATCATCCACCAGATTCCATTACCAACCACGAACGTCTTCTTCCTTTCTTAATGTCGCATGGCGTCGATCCTAGCTTCAATTCAGATTAAAAATGGGGAAGAACTGGAACCCTAGTTTTCAAATTCTCATCTAATATTCAGGAAAATCAAAACAAGAAGTTAACTCAAATCAAACTAATTTACCTTTTTGTAGAGCTTCTATGTTCATTCAATCTCAGCATCACCATCAATTACTTCTTTTAAAACTCCTTTGAATTTTTCACGAAACCTTAATTAAGTGATTATTCAAATCTCCGATCCTCTTTTCAGTTACGTACCTAATTCTCACAAATCCTATCTTCAATTCCAGCAAAAAACCTTTAATTCACCTCTGATTTCTCGATTCTTAGTTGTCTTCAACTTAGATTAAAACCCTAACTTGACTTCAGTTATCATTTATTCTACTTTTCTTGTCCAACCAACAATCAAACTTTATCGTTTCCCCTAAGTTTCTTCAATCTACTTAACGCGTAGTTTCTTCACATAGTTCCCGAAGTGGAGAGAAGAAGAAGAATTGTGAGGATAGTTAGTAATTACATCTCTACAAAAATAGACCCGGTCAGTGATAAAAGACCGATCATGTGGGCCTTGACGGAATAGGTAACGGTTGTGGCATTTAATAAAGTTTGGAAAAAACGGTGGCACTTTCTTAAACATGATATTGAAAGTGTGGGGCTTTATTAAAATCCCCTTCTTATATATACACTTCCAGTTTTAGACACTTTGGCATTGATAGTTGTGTCACCTCTCATATACTTATTTGTGAGTGACGGTTTTGCTTCAAATATTTTCTCTGCTCAGCATTATTGTACTGTCAGAAAGTAGCTATAGATTAAGGAAGTAAAAGTATTTAGTGATTGGTGCATTGTATAAATGGAATTAGACAAAGGCTCTTTTAGGTTCCATTCTATCGTTAAAAGCACAAGTTCACAACCAACCGAAATGGTTTTGTGTTCATATTTATGCTACTTGTCCCTGTCTATGTGAAGGAGACTTCTGGTTTATTTTGGGTCAATGTGGTGGTGATGACTAGAACTTAGAACAGATTGTCGCAGGTCATATAAGACAATTCTTATTCTGGAAATTCAATGCCTCCAGCATTTTTTGTCATAGTTCCAACTTTTCTTCCCTGCAAAGTCCATGACCTTTGGAGAGGGCTGCATGTGTTTGCTTCAAGTCTAAAATTTCTGTAGGTCGTCAGTTTGACAGATACATATGGAATTAATAAGTGTTTGCCACAAGTGTTCTTAATGCGTCATCAAAACTTTTTCCTTGTACACATATTGTATGTGGGTAATCTATAAGCTAAATTTTTCCTGGTGGTTATTTTGATTAAACTTTCCCTGGGGTTTATCTAACATATTAACACTCATGTACTTGAAGAGACGCGTCTATTGTGTCTTAGTTTTAAAAGACATGTAAAGTAGCCATCATATATTGTGAATCTAAAATTGTGATGCAGCTGGTGACACATTGATGACCTGTAAAGAACTAATGATGTGGCCAATCAGATTATGATGACAGGGGAAGATAATGCTACATGGCTTCTAGAAGATCAAGAATCATCGACATGTCTTTTAATTGGACATATTACAGTATATTCACACGAATAAGTAAATGTCGTACTCCATCAGATAAGATTAGCATGAATCAATAAATTATTTGTTATCAATTTGTCATGGCACAAAAAATGTAAACAACACAACATCATCCGGATGTTCTTCATATATGTAAATGAAAATGAAGTATAAAGAAAAAGCAGACTAATAGACAAAAGACACCAAACATCAAGTAAGGGGCTTAGAGTCATCTGACAGGATTATCTAAAAAAGATCCTCCTTCTAGATCATTTATGCATTTGAACATTTTTTTTCCACTTTTTTTTCTAAAGTACTTTTGTTCTACGAATAATTAAACACATCAATAAGTTGATCAGCCAGTTACCCGGTATATTTAAGAAAACAGTGATGGCTTTTTTTTTTTTTTGTTCGAACAGTCATGACTTCCTCCTATTAGCATGAATTTCTTACAAATCGTAGACACTACTTACCTCCTATTAGCATGATAACTATATGAATGTTATCTGGACATTCTTGTTGTATGAATGGAATGGTCTATTTGAGAGCTTTCTCAACTATATGAATAAAGTTCTTCTGTCATCAACCGGGAAGCAGATACGACATGTCTTTTTCATAAGAACTGGGCCGAAGGGTCTCTTTTACTGATCATGTTTCAACATTTTGTGATTTCCTCTTCAGTCTTCATGGATATGTATTCTACATATGCAAGGATTGTTCTTTTTAACCACAAACTTATTGGATTCATCGATTCTTGCATCCGTAACCTGAAAAATTAGAACAATTGTTTGATTTGGAAAAAACTTATATTCAAGAGAGATAATTAGTTATATACATGTGTCAATCAGCTTTACTGTTCCAAAATCAAATGAAAGCAGATTAAACAACTAAAATCTGATCATGTATGTGTTCAAAATCTAAGAAAGTACAGTAAACGAATCGTTTAAAATGAAAGCAAATAACCCCAAGGAAATTGTTTTCATTCCAGAGGTTGTCCTCATCAGGTGCGAAATAGACAGTCGTGCATCAAAGCAGCAATGGACTTCGTATCCCCAGATAATGTCCAAGAATGCATTCGACTGACCGAGGAGTTCCTATTTGCTCCCAAAAGGGCACAGAGCAAAGGAAGATAATCTGGAGGTGAAAAAAATGACATTATACGTTGTAAGTGCAGCCGTAAGAGATGCTGAAAGTGTTTTCTCGACAAATTTTCACTTTAATACATGGCTATAAGGTGAATCCAAGCATCTTTGTATTTTTTTGTTACTCATTGTTACACAGATTTGATAACTTGATCAACGGTAAAGAATATCATTTCAAATTAAATGTTCACTACTCTCTCCCGCATACTTAGCGGGTATCTGCTTCCCGGTTGGTTTTGAATTGTTTTCAGTTTGAAACCATCTTTCATACACCGATTATAGCCTTACCATATGAGATGTCTCATGATGGTTAATATCTGAAATGGTGACCTTTGGTACAACGGTGGCAACTCTTTGATTCGGATGAGTTGGCAAGTATGGTGGTGACTTGGAATGATCTCACGATATGGCTTAACCACGAATTAGATTGATTGTAGACATGACATGTGGCACTTTGGGGTCTCTTATTATAAAGAAAAAAGATTGTCTTTTCGCCTTTTGGTCACTTGCTGCTCTCTTCATGAATTTAACTCATAATTTTACCTTTACTTGCCAATTTTAAACGTGGTACAAAATATGCCTTAAATGAGTTCATGGTATTCCAATCTCTTAACTGCTGAAACACAAATTCATACTGGAAAAATACATCTGCACAAAACCACACATTCAGTTAGTAGAAGGACAACCTAAATGTGATTGCCTTTTGTTGTTAAATCCACGTTTGAAGAATGAGGAAAGGAATGTCTCTTCGTCGTTCATGAATCTTATGAGTTCTATGCTCATGTTGTAACTGCTTTACAAATGATTTTTGGGTGCAGAACTGGATCACCGATTCTTGGAGACGAATGCTATTGTTTGCGGTCCAAAGGAGTGGTTGGTCTTCTGCAATCTCAGGATAATTTTTCATTCACACATCAACCGGAAGCAACTGTGAAAGCCATAATTAATGATGGCCTTAATGCAGAAATGATGTTTCGGTGATACTAATCACAATCTTAGGTATTGTCCACCCACCTCTATTTTCCTCTTCGGTTAGGCCCAGCAGGTAACTCCATATTTCTCTCGTATCCAAGTAGGGGTGAGCATGGACCGGTATGGACCGGTTTTCACCTCATCCGCATCCAATCCAATCAACTAACGGATGTCAAATTTGACATCCGCATCCAATCCACATCCAACTTGATTTGCATCCAATGGATGCACGGATGGATTCGATTGGTTACGGATAATCCAATGGATTTGTCTTAAAATAAAAATTTATAATAACATAAAACCTAAACATCATACATATATATATATATATATATATATATATATAAGAGTGCCATGGACAACACCCCAAGCAAACAAGTCTTTCCAACACACAACAGCTTACTCATACAAAAGTTCCCATGTTACCATACAAATCACTCAAAAAAAAAAGGCTTTACGATTCTGACCATCTACACGGTATACAAAAAGTTCGTGAAATCTAACTAAAAGCTACAAGCATACTAGGTGCTATATAACTTTGACCAAAAAAAGACAAGTCCTTGTAGCCAATACCAATTTTACCATATATACTTTTATCAGCCAAAAAATTAGCACCAATATTACCATACACATCACCAAAATCGCGTATTTCTTCCACATCCTGGAGCATTTCCAATGCAGCTGTAGTAAGACAAAAACATAGTGGAATTAGATTATCAATTGAATATATCAATTTTGTGTTTGTGATGTTGAGGTGAGGGGACATGGATAAGCATTCAGCAACAAAAAACAATCTTAAATCTAAAAATCCATATAAACAAGTTCAAATTGAATAATTTAATCCAAGCTTTCAATCTCCTCGTCAGGATTAACCACATTTCGCTTAACTTAGCCAATTCTGACCGCACAGATTAGAGCTTTAATTTGCCTTTGGATGTAATGAATTACGATACTTATCAAGGACACGACCACCAAAAGTAGAAAGAGGCGATTCGAGCTACGGATGTGATAGGCATTGCTAAAACATCTCGAGCAATCATGGACAAGACCTTATATTTGGTAGAATTTATCTTCCACCAATTCAAAATATCAAAGTTGTCATCTTCCACATCTTCACTAAAATCGATAATAGTTCTCCAACTCGACTTTCCATCGGTCTTCCTTCATTTTAGAGATTCCTTAAACCGAGAGTTAATCTTTCCGAGGTCGTGTTGGATGAGAAGTATCAATACATTACATCCTTTGGTGGAGATGGTTGAGAAGCATGTTACCTTTGTAAAACTCGAATACTCATTAAACATCGTTGTTAAAAGTGCTTTAACCCCTTCATTGTGTTGCGAACTTTGTCATCGGTTGAAACCCCGTCTTCCATGTAGTAACTCTTTCAAGCAAAAAAAGAAAGATATAACTTCCTTGCGTGTGGGTCAAGCAACACAGCAATGTATAACATCATGTTAATCTTATTCACTTCCCAATATGCCTCATACTTCAATACCATAAAATCAGCCATGTTGCTCAATAAACATCATCACTGTCAACCCATTCCCTAATTGTGCAGACGGAGCACAACAACTTCATCTATAAATGAAGAAGTCAGAATATATGTACTTCCGAGAATCAACGAGCCTCATAGAAAGTCTCTAGGAATGGGATAAAGCACGAGCTATTTCCCAATTAGCGGCCAGAGGCCATACCTTTGGAAGTGTTGGAACCGCTGGAACATCTCTTGAAGGAGGAGGATGAAGAAAGTCATTCGCATACCCTGTTTCTCAAATAGGTTGAATGTCATCATATATTCTGCCGTTTACAACATCTTGTAAGTTGAGTTCCACCCTTAATAACGACATCTAAGCTTAAAAACTTGAATAATCAAGTTTCTCTTTTTCTACACAAGCTTTAAACTTTTTCAAATCTAGTTTGGTGATGCTTTTATTTAACTTAACTATTGCACGTACCCGATTTATCGATTCATTATGAGTATCCATGCACTCTTTCACAACTAGAGCAAGGACATGGGCTGCACACCTAAGATGATGTGCTTCCTTTCAAAACTGCTGCCTTCCAACCAACGATCTCCTAGACAAATAGGATACAGTTCCTTCATTTGCAAGCATTATCAACTGGATGGTGAATACCTTCTCAATCTTCCACTTTGTAAGAGACAAGCCTCAATAGTTTTACCCACCCGTTAAACTTTGTGCAAACAAAAAGTTAGTTAATAGTTTTAATAAAATAAGGGATAGAAGTAAGAAAATCAAAATAATAAAGGGATAGAAATAAACAAAAAGTTAGTTAACATTTGAGAGATATTGAGATTGGATAACGTAATGAATGATACTGTAACTGAGTAAATTCAAGATCTTTTTCTTAGCACCAATCCTTATCAATGTAATGACCGATCCACAAATATAGCTCAAGTTTTGAATTGAAGTCCAGGGGCGTGGGTTGTAAGACATATCTGGCGACCATGCAATTGATTCTTCAATTTTTCCGCTCACTCTTATACAGTTTCATACAGTCACGACAACGAGAAATGAGAAGGAACTTTAAACTTAGGTTGTAGTTCTCACAAAAAATCCAAAATCCCCGATGTTCTACTTAGTACGAAAGGCAACTCATCTAGTATAATCATTTTACAAAGGGGAAAGCCTACATGTATCTTGATTAAATGTATGGGACATAATAGTATGCCCTCACCTCACTCATAGGTTGAAAGATTAAACAAGTCGATTTTCTTCTTATACTCACGTATTTAGGACACAAGTAACGATATGATAAAGAAGATTAGATGTACCATGAGTAGAACTACCATATGCATACAGGATTTTACAATGCTTGCATTCGGCTTTAGGAGGCTTTAAGTGCAAGAGTTTGGTAAAATAGTGGTCCATACTTCGAATGCTAGTTTCTTACTAACAACGAAACAATGGACCTTCTTGTACAACCATCTCTCGTTGATGTAGGATGTGTAGCAGGTTCCCTTTGTAGGATTTGTCGACCGGAAACTCCTGAACGTTCTCATTATGTATCGGTACAAAGCGTCATCATTAAGTGAGATGTCGAGTTCTTCTTCATTATTAGACCCCATCTATAGAAAATGAAAAAAACATCAACATAAGAAACCATAACAAAATGGGTTCATTTCATCAATATTTCAAAATGTAGTATTCAAATGACAATTCTTAAGAACAAAAGTCAAAAGAATCCATTAAATCATTGAGTTTTCATTATGTAGTTAAAGTATATTGATAATCAAATGTACTTAACTAACTAATATCATGAATGTAAAGTAACATACGAGATCAAGGTAATTTGAACCCACCAATTCTTAAACATGCTTAAAATTAGAATACTAACAGGACATAATATGATGGTCAATATATCATGGGTGAGATAATCGAACTTTAACCAAAATTGAACATCAAACATAATCTACCATCGGTAACATATTATTAGTGAATCAAAGAGGAATCTAGAATTTAGCATCAAAATCAATCATTTCACGACCAATAATACTCAAAATCAACCAAACCCAAATTTAACAATAAACCTTGAATGCAGAAATCAACAACTAATGAAATTCATATCAAAATTAAAATGGAAACACAAATGAAACCATAATCGTAGAAGCATATGCGAGGAGAGAGAGAGATCGACCAACCAAACTCTCGTTTTCGCATAAAAATTGAATTTCAGTAAGGAAGCCATTAGAAAAAATTGATGTAACAAGGGGTTTAGGCTGTAGTGGTGATTTCTAAAGATTTGAGAGTGATGGTGTATTAAGTTTTATAGAAAATACTAGATCGAGGCACTAGGTAAGGAAGCCATTAGAAAAAATTGATGCAAACAAGGGATTAGGTGTAGTATTGATTTGTAAAGATTTGAGATTTAGATTGTATTAAGTTTTCTAGAAAATGGAAAAAACAAAAGCCTAGATCGACCGACTCTTTTAATGGCGGACAAAAGAAAGAAAAAAACACTTCAATTTTCATTTCCACATGTTTACCATGAAAAGTGGTCCTCATTCAACCCACAAAGGTGGTCCTATTACTTTATTAGTTGAGTAGTAAAATATCACCACTTTTACACGCTTAAACTTTTAGTATTCTTCAACTGTTACACTTATACATAAGATTCATTTGTATATAAAGAAGACAAATAATGTTATTAACATTGAAACAGCTAAAGATGACAACAAATCATTAGATCTATGAATTCAAACAAAAATAGAAGAAAAAAAAAAACTAAAATAGTTATATAGAAAAAAAACACGAACAAAACTCTCTGCAGTAACAAACTATTTGTAAACCTTTTGGTCTTTGTATAGAATGACAACTCAAAACCATTATTACAAGTTGCGGTTATTAAATACTATGATGCAATACCTATTGCCTCTGCGGCCTCTGCTCGAGACTTAACCCTAGAAGATTCGTAGAATGAAATGATAAAGAGGTAAGTTTATTATAAGCAGTTCCAAATTCCAAACTATCCCCATACTTTACAAAATACAACATATGTGTCCTAAACCATACGAGTCCTGGATGTCCGCCGGGATTTTCCGGTTTCCATCCTCGACCCAATCCGTTATCCAGGCGGATGTCAAAGCATGCAATCCACCGCATCCAACCCATGTTTAACGGGCCGGATACCCACCCACAAAACTACGGTTGGGCTCGGTCAAATCCGCGGATTGCGGGCCAAATGCTCTCCCCTATATCCAACAACAAGAAAGAATACGGGGCTCTCTTTCCGCACCCAGAAGGCCCAGAACCCCCGACTGCTTGTTAATTAAACCCTATATAATAGTTTGTGTTTCTCTCGCTAATAATTAAACCCTATATAAGAATAGTTTGTGTTTCTCTCCTTTAAGAATTATTCTTAATTTTATTTCATAATCCGTTTCTCATGGATTATTTCAAGTATCTCTCAAGAGATTACGGTAGATATAAGTCGTGTACCAACCGAATCGGTTTTGGGATGCAAATCGTTTTAAAACTTGGAGAAATCTTGTTTCTCATTATCCATCATTCACCAAGATGCACTTATATCATCTCAATCATCATGATTAAGTAGGATTGGGTTTTATTGCTATTCGCCAATGGTAAAATGTGTTATTTTGAATACAATGAGAATCATGGTCAACAAATCCCATTCAGAGAATCAGAAATATTAACTGGCCCTGTAAGTTTTGGTGTGATAGCATTATTGGTTCTTGTGATGGTTTGATGTGTGTTATTCGAAATCGAGGCCAATCTTTTTGTATTTTTAACCCAATCACCGAGGAATTTGTCGTGCTTCCAGAAATCAAAACTATCGTGCTTCCAAAAATCAAGAGACTTTATGGTATTGATGTGAATTTTTATAAGGTGGGCGGCTTTGGTTATGTTTCATCAACTAATGAATACAAAGTTGTAGTAATATTTGTTTCTAACACCAAGTTTGTTGAAGTCCATGTATACACTCCTAGGCTCTAGCAGTGGATGGAAAAACCTTGGAAACTTCAATTATGAGTTCAGTGCATACAGGAACAAGCTGGTATCTTTGCCAATGGAGCTCTTTATTGATTGACAGAAGCCAAAGATCAGATGATCTTGACCTTTGATTTGGCTGAGGAGAAGTTCCAGAACATCTTTCCCCACCTCCTTTGCCACAACACGGTAAATGGCTGATAAAACCATAGGGGTTTCTAATGGGTTTTTGTTTTTTGCGACTAATGTAGATGACGAAAGAGACGGATTTGATGACATATGGCTATTAAACAAGATGAATGATAATCATGACAAGAAAGAGGAGAGAAGCATCAGTCATTGGGTTGGAGTAAAGAGGTTAGCATTCATAGAAGTAGATTGTTAGCCATTACAAAGAGTGATGGTGCTTTAACTACAGAATTACGATCGTCTACACATTCACGACACAAAACTTCATCCTCGAAGAGCCCTTGTTATGTTTAAGAATCAGCTTGTTCAGGTATCCCCCTCACAGGAACACCTTAGTTTCGTTGAAAGAATTAGGGGAAGAAGATACAATGACGATGGAGTCGGATTGAAATTAAGAAGACGGGAAGCCGTGGGCAGCTAGCACAAGGATGCAAACCTTGAATACAGATACTTGTAAACTGGTAATGTTCGTTTAGTTTTGGCAGTCATATTCATATCATTCCATAGACTTAATGAGTTTCAATTTGAAATTGGAATCTTAGAGCAAACCTAATGCTATTGGTATTGTCTTAGTGAGTTATATTTTTACAACAACCAAACCTTTAGTCCCAAACAATCCAACATGGCAGTAGTATTTACATAGTTGGGGTAGGCAGTGAGTCATGTATTTTTAAGTTACTTCAATTCTTCTGTCTTTGTATCAGCAATCCAAATTCGCAGTAGTGTTCTTTATTTTGTGTCAAGCAATATTCTCACTCTCACTGTCACCTGAAATATTCTCACAGAGGTGTTTTCTTTGTTAATGACTCACCTTATTTTGATGGAATAATCTGATGCATACATCAGAGGTTTTTTTTCTTTTATATATATACATGGGGTGGGCGGGCTAATATAAGTACATGCAGCTAAAATCAAGGATGTGAGAGGTTTCCAGTACTAGGGAATACTTGCTGTCCAAATATATAATTCTTTCATATATTTATCTAATGTTCTGATACTGCTTATATCTGTGGTGTAGTTGCTGGTTGCACTATTAGTTTCTCTCTGATAACTAATATGACTTGCCTTTCCATTCTCTTGTTAATCACATCTAATTCTCAGAAGTCAAAATCCATTCAGTTTGACAAAAGTTTGGCTACTTCTTGGCAAAGTAATGAATTATAGATAGATATTCAACTGACCCGCATACAAAGTAATCATGCTGCATTAAGAGCACTTGCGGCTTTCTTACACACTTACGAATTCCATATATGAATTGACGAGCAACAGCAATTGTAGACTTAAAGTAAACATCTGCAGTCCTCTCACAAGGTCATGGACTTTGCAGGGAAGAAAACGTTGGAATTAAGAAAAGGAAGTATGAGGGCATCGGAGAATATCCCATGAAAAGGTTGCAGCTCCTTGGTATATGTTCTTTACTACGATTTATTTCTTTCTTGTTTAGCCTACAAGTACACGTTTATAATGTGCACGGCCATTTAAACTTTAATATAAATTATACCCTCTGAGTTCATAGTTGTCTAATCTCTTAATTGCTAAAACACAAATTCAAGCTTTAAAAGTACAACTGCATAAAACACAAGAATCTAGTCAAGCTTGGATAAATTATCGTGCATTTTTCTTTATACTTTGCTCTAGTACAGTTGATACACACCCATGTTTGGAAGGAAATTAACCAGGATTTCTTATTGAAACACTTCTTTTAATTCAGATACATGGAAAAATGGAATTGGTAGGTGTGCCTCTCATGTATTTATTTGTCCAGTTACACAAAAGCTTCGTGTGGTTTTGCATGAAATATTTTTCTTGCTCAGCATAGATTATAGATGTGTATACATTATAGATGTGCCTCTAATGTGCATACATTATAGATGTGGATTCATCATATTGGGTACACAATGTTAAGCAATCGGTACACATTCAAACATTTTTGGTAATTTACAACATTTTTGGGAATAACTAATTAAAACTAGACACCTTTAGAAATTTCCTCGCATATTTTATTGTGCTCTCAAAAAGTTGTAGCTACTGATAAGTAAAAGTACTTCGTGATTAATGTGATTACCTTTTGATATCAAAGCCACTTAAAGTCTCCTCGAGCTGAAAAAACAAGAACAGAAGAATATGCTGCCTACTGAAGCAGCTGTTCAGGTGAAGAAAAGTACTATCTCCATACTTTCATTTTGTTTTTCGTTTTTACTTGAAATTAGCCAAATGGAGTAAAATGAGAGTTTTACTTTTCTGGAAACGGAGGGTGTAGCTCTCAGTCTTTTTACTCTTGAGCCTGATTCGTATAAACTTTAACTTCCAAATTATGAGTCGTGGAAAACTGGACCTATTTAATGGATTCGTATAAACTTTAACTTCAAATTAAGAGTCGTGGAAAACTGGACTACTATTTCAATTCGTATTTCTGATATCCTGGTCGGTTTTGTATACGTCGGCTCCAGCTCTATATCATATTGTATTTCATATAACATATCCTTTAGGATCTTAAAAACCTCTCTTTGATCATCTTATTTCTGACTTATCTGAATGGGAAAACATCCATGGATTTCATGCCTTTGGGTAACTTGTCGTACAAAAAAAAAATAAAGCAAAGAATTGTGCACATCTTCAAGAATTGCCACAAGAAGTCGACAAATACGTTCCAGCAATTGAGGAGGATCCTATACCTATACCTGATCTACCTTCTGATATCATCACCAACATACTTTTGTACTTCCAAGCAAAGTGCATCTTCCATCTCTGGCGAACTAATTCCAGATGACTTATTATATGACTTAACCAAGGATCCGTTCTTTCTGCGCACACACCTAGACCGAGGACGAGCTACTCCAATACTTGTTGTGCAGTCTTTTAAGCAATCCAATGGCAATGACATCAAACTTATTCTTTTTAATGACTATGGAGATCTTTGGTCACAAGCTTGGACCTTAGATCATATGATGCATATAAGTAGGGGGATTTTTCTGTGGTTCATTTGATGGGTTTCTTTTATTCAAATCCATGCTTGGTACCACGGCTTTTCGTATTTGGAATCCGATTACAGAAGAACAAGTAATTGTGACTAACCCGATAGGGCATTCTCGTGTATGTGGTTACTTCCATCCACTTAACAAGGGAATATGAAGTGCTTTTGTACGTTTGTTACCTGGTACGAAGATCTGGGACTTTCAGATTCTTAGCTTAAGAACAAAGCGCAAAAGAAGTGTTGGTGGCTACTCTTATGGTCCAAGTAGAAAAAAAACCTGCCTGTATTTATTAACGGACTTTTTACTGGATGGTTGATCGTTTCACATACTGGATGGAGAACCATGTTTGCCTTAGCCTATCAAACTCAATATTGTCATTAAACACAGAAACTGAGGAATTTAGCACCATTGAAATTGTTAATCCATCTAATGATCCACTGGGTACTAGAAGCTACTCTGAAGATATGTATCAACTGTTTGAGTTGGAAGGCTATTTGTGCCTATTTGATCCTTCTTCGTCAAAAACTCATGATGGCCTTCATATGGTAGCTTGATTATAATGTACCAAATGTTGGGTAAAAAGCACTCAATCACGTCTCCATGGTTTCAGAACCACCATGAGCTAGATCAAAATTTCTGCTCGTACTTCAGAAAATCGAGTACAACAAGATGAAAAGGAGAATTCATAGCATATGATCCCTGCAATGGATATTCACCGTATGTTTACAATCCTACGTTCATGCATTTGGAAGCCGTTTAAAAGGAAAGACTGGAACAGGTAAGTTCACCAGAACAACTCATCATAGCCATAGTCTTGTCTCTCTGATAACGTTCAGGTATTTGGAAGCCGTTAGAAAGGAAGGATTTGAATGGGGTAAGTTCACCACAACAACTCATCATAGCCATAGTCTTGTCTCTCTGAATGCTGTAGATTCAGTTATACCGCTGAGTGGTAGTGTGGAACATTATTCTCATCAATAATACTAGAAAGAATGCTAAGTTCTCTATGTTGTCCTTGGTTAATACTAGTAGCCTACTGTCAGGCGCTAGGCGAGGCAAAGGCGCAAAGCCCTTTGCTTCGCCTACCACCTAGAGGCGACCAGAAAAAATATAGTTCAAGGCAGTGGCTCCCCTTCCTTTTGTACCTTGGGCGCCTTATTGGCGAGCCAACTCACTATCTGCCTCGTGCGCATAGG
>JAJJWW010011125.1:0-17833 GCA_023531295.1 Papaver armeniacum
AACCTAATAAGACAAAAAAGGTCATTAGAAGTAAATTCAAGTGCCCCTTATTAAAAAAATTGAAATGACCAATTAACCCTTATTATTAATAATTAAGATTAGTGTTTGATAATCAAGATTAGTGTTTGATAATCAATTTTCACTTATAATAACTCTAAAATTAGATTTTAGAGTTATAAAAAAAAAAAAAATTATGTGATATTTGTGGAACCCTAGATTTTGATTCACTCAACCAAAATGAGTGATTCAAGTGGCAAATTAGAGGTGAGTGATCAAAATTAGTTCCCATTAGCTTTTTGTTGATCAAAATTATCTAAAGTATGTAAAAAGATCAAATTTTTAAAATTTTCTGAAGAACATACGGTTGGAAATAAGCTAGTTACCAACCGAATCGGTTCAATTTGGGGAAAACCCAATCGTAATACCGATTCGGTTTTAGAAAATTGGATACGAACCGTAACTAATTACGGTTCATAAAAAAGGAATCGAAACCAACCGTAACTAAACTACGGTTGGTAAGTCATCTACAATTTCCAACCGTACATCACTACTTAAAAATTCTTAACATTCAGGATGATATACGGTTGGTAACTTTCATTAAGTTACCAACCGAACCTAGGTGCTTGGTAACTAAGGTTTCATCAACCGTAGGTACTAAACCTAATTCTCAATTTTTTAAGGTACTGTTCAGATTGGGTTGTTAGCAACCGTATGTTCTTCAACTAACACAGTAACGGTTGGTAGTGAGTTATTACCAACCGTAACTCCCATAAACCCGAAATTTCAATTTCAATTTTCATACAAAACCCTAATTTTTGATACAAAATTAACTTAAATTGACACGATAAACTAAACCCTAACCGGGTTTTTCCAAACATTTTTCAAATCGCCGATTAATCGAAGACGATGAAATTTTCGGTTTTAATGGAGGTTAGGATTGATGGAGGAGAAGATGAAGATGAAGAAGAAGATGAAAAAAAAATCGATTTGATTTTTTTTTGATTCATTAGGTTAAAAAAAATTGATTTGATTTTGGTTGATTTAAGGTGAAAGGGTAATCTAGTCAATCTACATCCCTATAGGACACCCCCTAACCAATAAGAGGGACATTACTATCACACTTGCCGCCCCTCTACCAATTCATGCCGCCCCTTTACCAAGCTTGATTTATAGACTCATTATTACAGAAGATGTAAAGTCACAACAATTGTCTGTGACATAAATACTAAAAGCAGACTATAAACAGATAGAGGCACACACTATAAGAGACACCCATACTCTCACACATTTACATGTTCTCATAGTCCCCCTCAAGTTGTGTACCAGTAAAGTAGATAAGCTTGGAAACTAGTGTGTGACAGAGTGATTGAGGCATTCCTTTTGTAAAAACATCACCCAATTGCTTCAAGGAAGGAACAAACTTGATCATCAAATTTTTTTTGAGATGATTAAGTCCCTGATGAAATGATAATCAATCTCTATGTGCTTAGTCCTTGCATGAAACACAGGATTGCTTGCAAGACTAGAAGCACTCATATTATCACAGTAAAGTGTCACAGGTAATTGCAGAGAAATACCCAATTCCTTTAACAGATAAGAAACCCAAAGTAATTCTGAAGAAGCAACTGCCAAAGCCTTGTACTCTGCCTCTGCACTTGATCTAGAAACAGTTGGTTGTTTCTTTGAAGTCCAAGACACTAAAGAAGAACCAAGAAACACACAATATCCACAAAGATTTCTTCTAGTATCGGGGCAACCTGCCTGATCGAGTCGATGTAGGCAGTAAGAGAATTAAGATCAGAGGAGCCCAAAGTAATACCTGAACCAAGACTACCCTTCAAATACCTCAGAATTCTCTTGACAAGTTGTAGATGTACTGTTGTAGGTTGATGCATAAATTTGGACACATAACTGACTGCAAATGCTATGTCAGGTCTTGTCATAGTAACATATTGTAATCCTCCCACCAAACTTCTATAAAAGAAAGGATCTTCTAACAATTCTCCATCTAAAATTGAACATCTTGGACCTTTTAAAACTGGAGTACTGCAGGGCTTGCAATCTACCATATCTGCCTTTGTTAATAATTCCAGTGTGTACTTTTTCCGTGTTAACAAAATTTGATTTGTAGAATCATTCCTGGTAGCTTCTATGCCCAGAAAATAATGGAGATCCCCCAAGTCCTTCATGGGAAATTCTTTACTAAGTTAAGTAGTATGAGAAGATAATAGAGCTGAAGAGCTACCTATTAAGATGATATCATCAACATAAAGTAATAACAGCATGACACCCTCTGAAGAACTAAATAAGAACATTGAATGATCACACTTGGACTGTTTGAAACCATACTGAAGTAGAGTTGTTGAAAACCTTTCAAACCAAGCCCTTGGGGCTTGCTTTAACCCATACAATGACTTCTTCAAATGGCATACATGATCTTCTTTGCCTTTAACTACAAAACCTGGAGGTTGTTGCATAAACACACACTCATTTAGATGTCCATGCGAAAAAGCATTGGATACATCTAATTGTTTAACCAACCAATTCCTAGATAAGGCAATTGTTAAGACAACCTAATTGTAGTAGCCTTATCCACTGGACTAAAAGTCTCTGACTAATCTACATCTTCAAGTTTTTTATATCCCGTTGCCACCAATCTAGATTTTCTTCTCTGAATAGAACCATCTGCATTCAATTTGAGTTTATACACCCACTTGCATCCCAGCACATTCGTAGATGGATGATATTTGACTAAGTCCCATGTATCATTATCTTGAAGAGCTTGATTTTCCTCCCCCATTGACACAACCCACTTTGGATCATTCTTTGCGGCCTTGTAAGTCTTTGGTTCCACCAACTGTAGCAGAGAACTAAAAGAAGCTGCAACAGGATATCTTACTGTATAGTTAGTTACATAGTCAGGTAAAAGCTTTGGTTTCCTAGTACCCACTTTAGACCTTGTAATGATAGTATTTGAATAAGTTGAAGAGGAACATGGTATTGAAATTGAACCAGTAACTGGTTGGTCAGAGTATGATGAAATAGGAGGTAAACACTGAATATTTGCAGAAGGAGAAGAAACTTCCTGAAATGGAAAAGTAGACTCATCAAAATACACATGTCTGGAGACAAAAAAAATTCCAGTACTATTTTCATAACATTTATAACCTCTAAGTTGGAGACTATAGCCTATAAAAGTACATTTTGAAGACTTAGCACTCAATTTATCCTTCCTATAAGGAACAAGATATGGATAGCAAGTACATCCAAAAGCTCTAAAGAAAGAGTAATCTGGCAGTTTATTGAATAAGGCTTGAAAAGGAGACTGAAATTGCAGGACTTTAGAAGGAATTATGTTGATAATAAATGTGGCAGATTGAAAAACATTAAACCAAAAGAATTTAGGCATATGTGCTTGTAATAAAAGAGTAAGGCCTACTTCAGTGATGTGCCTATGTTTTCTCTCAGCAAGACCATTTTGCTGAGAGGTATGAGGGAAAGAAATTCTCAGAGAAATGCCAGATTTATCAAGATGATCTTTAAAAAGACCCTTTGTGAGTTCATATGCACCATCAGTTTGAAAAGATTTAATTTTGGTAGAAAATAAATTCTCATTGATTGACTGAAAATGCTGAAAAGCTACAAGGGAATCTGTTTTGGACTTCATAGGATAAAGCCAATGGAATCTACTATAGTCAGCAATAAAGACTATGTAGTACTTAAAACTTATTAAAGAAGAAACAGGAGCAGGGCCCCAAATATCACAGTGTATAAGCTCCAAAGGAGCAGAAGACACTCTACTAGACAAAGAAAAAGGCATTTTATGACATTTGCCTAACTGACAAGACTCACATAAATAATCAACTGGAGATGAACTGAGCTTTATTGCATTGGCTGACTTTAGCTTGTGAACAATTACAACAGCAGGATGACCAAGCCTGTTGTGCCATAGGGTATATGAAGCAGCAGTGGAAAGAAAACATGTTGGAGAAGTGGAGAATATGGACTTAAGTGGGTACAAGTTGTTGTAGACATAACCCTCAACTAGTACTTGCTTAGTAATAAGATCTCTTATTAGATATCCCCAAGGAGTGAGCTCAAAATAACAAGAATTATCTTTAGTAAACTTTGCAATAGAAAGTAAGTTGGCCTTCAAGTAGTTTAAAATTATTCTTAGCAGTTTTGACTAGTGCATCACCAGTAAGTGAAATTTTTACTAACTCACCATTACCCATCATGACACTACTATTACCAGTATATGGAGAAGTATTAGAAACAATATTAGGATCATTAGTCATGTGGTTGGTTGCCCCTGAGTCAGGAATCCAATTTGTAGCAGTTGCATATGAGGCATTTTCTTCCATAGCTGCAGTATTCAACTCAATTCTTGCAAAAGCCTTTTGCACTGAACTAATGGAATTCTTGTCAGGAGTGTACCTGTAATAACATCTGCTTGCTGAATGACCCATCCTCTTGCATATTTGACACTCAACCTTAGACCAATCAATGGTGTTACTACCTCCTCTAGGACCACCACCATTATAACCAGAATTAGAAGAACCTGAACCACCACCATTATAGCTAGGACCAGATGAACTTGAACCACTACCAGGATGAAAATTATTATTCTTGAACTGAGCAGAACCTACACCAGATTGATTCTTCTTCTTTTTAGAATTACCATTGTTATGACCAGTGTGATTATCATACATTGCAGAAGAGTTTTGTGAATCAAACAGACTAGTCATCTCTTTATCTTGATCCTTAAGCCATTGTTGATGATTAATCAGTCTAGCTCTCAGTTCAGCAAAAGTGAATGGTACATATCTGTTTTGAGCAGATATAACAAAGTTGGTGTAGTCTCTCCCCAAACCATTCAAGATATACATAGTAAGATCAGCATTTGGAATCCTTTCATTAATAGATGCAAGGTTATCAGTAATTACCTTAATTTGATGAAGATAATCCCCCACAGACTAATTTCCACGCTTCACATTCTGCAATTAAATACGTAACATAGAACACCGAGCAGCAAATTGAGTAATAAAGGTAGTTTCCAAGAATTCCCAGATCTCACGAGAAGTAACCATGCCAAGAACATCTCCAGAAATAGATTGAGTAAAGGTTGCTTTTAAACAACTAACAACAAAGCGATCTACCTTTCTCCAATAAGTCCAGGCTGGATTGACCGATTGAACTCCATTGATCAAAATATGTCGAGGCGGTTCTGATGTGGATCCATCAACATAATCGAACAAATCTGTAGAGATAAGAATAGACTCGAACTGATCCTTCCACGGCAGATAATTGGTAGAATCTAGTTTGATCGAAACAAAGTTGGAGATAGGGGTGTACAGAATGCCCGGAAGCCTGCGGCCTGCCATGTACCGCTCGGGTCCGAAGGAGCCCATGGGCGCCCGACAGCCTGTCATGGGCTAGCCCGGCCTGCCCGATAATTATAAGTGGGCGGACCCGGTTTTTGTTCAAATATTGGAGTCCAACTGCTAGCCTCGCACGGTAGCACTTGTTTAGTTACCCGCCTACCCGACTGCCAATAGCCTCGAATAAAGTTTTCTACTAGTGTGATGGATTTCTCAATAACTTAAATTTCATATGTGGACAATTTAGTGGGGTTAGAGAAAATTCTGAATTATATTTCACATTAATGAATATGAATTGCTTGAACTATCATTTGAACGAGTTACAGATATAGCATCATTCATCAAGCCAAAAAAAAAACATATATATACTTTAAAATTTTGAATTATCTCTTGGGCTCGAGGCCTGCCCGGCCCGACCTGGCCTGGCCTGTATTGTTTCACGGGTATGGACGGGCCATGGGCATTAAATTTTTGTTATTGCCCGGCCCGGCCTGGCCTGTTAAACTTAATGGGTAGTAAGGACTACAAGCCCGTCCGGCCCGACCTGTGCTATAATCGGGCTTGGGCTGGCCTGCCCGGCCCGATGTACACCCCTAGTTGGAGATGTTGGTGAAGGGGAGATAAAATTGAGATGGATCTGAGTTGTTGTTGTTGTTGGTGTTGTTGTTGTTGTTCAGAGCGGAAGCGTTTGATGTCGATCTCGGCATTGTGAAATCAAGAAACGTTTCAATCATAAATGTGAGACAAAACAGATGTTGAAATAGATCTTGAATCTAAGAAATTCAAGAAATTGTAATATTGGAGATGAAGATGAAGATCTTGATTTGATGATCAAGATTAGGTTTTAAAATGGAAGAAGATAGAATCTCCAACTGCGATGTGAAATATAGAAAGAATCTTGATTAAAAATCAAGAAATCAAAGAATTATGCAATGATGAAGATAAAATCTTCAACTGAGATCTGAAATGTTGTGAAGAAATTCTTCAAAAAACAATAGAATCAGAAGATAACACTATAGATTCTGAAACTAATCTATGAAGATGATAGAATCGATGAACCTATCTGATACCATGTGATCAAAGCTAAATGAATGAAGAAATGTTTTATTATTATCAGAAGCATTAACTCAGGTAGAGTTATTACAGAACTATTTATAGACTCATTATTACAGAAGATGTAAAGTCACAACAATTGTCTGTGACAGAAATACTAAAAGCAGACTATAAACAGATAGAGGCACACACTATAAGAGACACCCATACTCTAACACATTTACATGTTCTCATAACCATGATTTAAGTTTCTTGACAGCAACTAAAAATCCCCGAGTTCCATGCAACAAGGCCAGAGTCGTTCCCGAGTTAACTAATTTATTATATGCCATTTTGGAGACCCTGGATCCACAAATTTGGAAGTAAAGTTTGATCTATCCATGAGTACTGCATTAAAAAACTTATATCCCCGCAATGTGTGTCTTTCAACATAGTTCGAGGGGAAACCAAAATCTGTAGCAATATCCAATTTCCAAAGATGTTCAGGAAACAAGAGTCAGTAAGTCACCAGGACCAGGTGTAGGAGCGTAGGTGTAGCATAAAATGTAATAGAATCCTTCAAGGCCCAAGCCTTGTACAGATGAACTTGACATGAAGATAAATTTTAATTGTCAAAATACTAAAATTCCTCCAAAGTGCCAGTGGAACTGTTCCGGTAGACATGATTATATTTTCTTTTGCTAAAAGCTTATCTAACCGGTGGATGTTAATTTTTCTAAATACCAACGAGTAAGGGTGTAACAGATGCATACGAATGCGGATAAGCATTATCCGCATCTGAATCCGAAAATACCATATATATACTATTGATGGGCACCTAACATTGCATACATTCTTATCATGTTGAAGGTGTTTATGCCATTTTGATGCACTTATTGCTTGCATTTATGCCAAATTATGTATTTTGCAGTTCTTGTTTGTTGCGAATGTGTGGAAATTTTCCTGACTTTGTTCTATAATACTAGGAGAATGAAAAGATTGGCTTGAACATGGGATATGCACAAATTGGAGCTGTTATGCCTTGTCGAGCTAGATGTCAAGTCGGCTTTAAGGAGATACGTGAAATGGAGAAGGCACTTGGGGTGCGAGAAGATTTATGAAGCGACAGGAACCAGTAGTGAACAAGAAGTGCAAGAAGAAGAACAATGGGCCGAAACGCAAAACTCAAATACATGGAAATTAACTCAATCCCAAGGTCCATATTGAATACCAAAGCAATGTCTTCATGCTTCACACCCGAGTATCCAATTCTATCACCTTTCCCAAACCTGTTCTCGAACACAAGAAAAGAAAACTTCTTCTTCTCCCATCTCAGTCGACCATCTTTTGTGTCTCCCCAATTTTCTTAACATGTCAAATCCATCAAACCCACACTTCCATCACCATCTTTCCCCTATCAGACCACTTGCTTATTTTTTATGATTATCTTTGTAATTGATTCAACCAAGCCCTAGGTTGACTCCTACAAGATTAGGTCAGCTGTTTGGTATTCAAAAGCGACGAAATTGACAAGCTAGGGATTTGATTTTGTCACTCTCTGCAAACATCAGTGACAGCAGCGTGCAATTGACAGAAATAGGGTGGCTGTGATGTTTAAGAAAGTCGCACTTAGGTCTGAATTCAAGAAGCAACAACATCAGTCAAATGAAGATGAGTGCAGTGGCGGTAGAGGAAGGAAGAGTCTTGCAAAGTGGTGAGTTTCGAGAAACAAAAGCCCCCAATTATTATATTGTTTCTGTGGAGATGAGGGATTGAAAGTTGGGGTAGAAATCTGTGTATAAAAGGGGTGTTGTGTTGTGTAAGATAGAGGAGGGGGGTCAGGGAAGAAAGTAGAACTCAGTTTTTATTTCTTGCTTGTGTTATGAGTGTTCTTAAGAAACCAGTTTGAAGAAGAATAGAGTTCAATTACATCAATGGTTTTATCTCTATTTGAATTTTATTTGTCCCCTGTTTTCAGTATGTTCTAATTTCTTAGCTAGGGTATAGATAAAACCATTAACTTTATGCTAGATATTCATGTTTTGATATTATTCTTTTTGGGCTTAATTGAATAAAGATATTTTGATCTTTGCAGTGAAAAACATACATCTTACACCTTGTATGTCTTGCATCCTATGTTGTTAGAACTGTAATTTGTTGCATCAACTCATATGAAACTGATTCATTTAATCTGTGATTAGTTGTACTGTCACAAGACAGCTAATTCTAGGGATTAATACCTTAGTTGTTATCGAAATATCTAACTTCAGATTGCCTTTGGTAAGCGGCAGACTTGCATCTTCATCGCCATCCATTATAAAGGAAAAGAATAATATGGAAACTGAAATCATCTAGTGTATGTTATATGGTAGATTCAATTGCCCTAGTGCTTCCCACTTGATTGTTTCCTGCTCTCACTGCATCTTTATCTCTGTTTCGTTTATAGTTTCATAGTTTTGTTTAGCAATCAATCTTCTTGTCTTATCGACACAACAAACATCTTTTTATTACAAATTAGTTTAGTTTTCTTCTAGTTTCAACTTTACATCCATCAAGTCCCTGTGGGAACGATCCGTACGTGCCGTGTTTTACATTGTAGACATTGTATACTTGCGGTTTAATATTGTAGGCATTTCCTAGCCTACCAAGTTTTTGGCGCCGCTGCCGGGGACTCGGTAGCGGTGTAGTTGATCTAAAGTTCCACTTTACTGGGTTTTATTTGGTCTTGTATATATATTAGGTTCTATAGTTTTTCTGCTGTTGTTATTAAAATTAAGTTGATTCAATCCATTTGTAATTACTCATATCCTGTGGCTGTTTAGCAAATTTCAGTTGTTTTCTTTTACTATCTTAGTTTACAGTAGTCATATAGTATCTTATCCTGTTTGTTTTTGAGTCACTCAACTGTTGTGTTCTTTTTACTCTTGATTATCTTAGTAGTGTAACCTATCTGCTATATAACCTGCATCATCGTCTTGAACTGTAAATTCTGTAGGTTGAGTCTAGTTTAAGTCAGTTTCATCTTTATTCTATGTTCCCGTAGTTTCAGTCATTATATATCAGTCTGTTTCATTCTGTAGTTTTAGTCTGCACGTTAGTGTTAACAGTAGTTGTAACATTAAGTTTTGAATTTCAATCATTTTCATTTGTATAGGTTGCATCCTTGTTTATCTTATTTTCAGTTTGTAGTTCACCTGCACCTGTCACTTTGCCGTTGTATTGTAGTTTAGTTAGTCCATCTGTTTATATACCCTGTTAAAAGTTTACATAAGCAGCACTCGGTAACATTCTGTAGTACTTTTATTCACAAATCTGTAGATTGCTGTTGTGGTGTAGCTCATAACTCTGCAATACAGTATCTCCTGATAGTCGCATCATTTAGCTATATTTTGCATCTTTTCATCTTTTATTTCAGTTAGCTTGCTTCTCATCATAATCTGCATTGTGGTACCATTTTGAGATTGCTGAAATTTTCCACTGTGGTAGCTAATTCCTGAGTAGTGTTTGTTGTTACGCCTTATAGTGTCCTTGTTGAGGATTGTAGTTTCTTTGAAAAAGTTTTTTCTTGGTACCATGTTAGCGTAACTCAGAAAATCTGTAATTTAACTCCACATTTGCATCTCGGGTTTGTAATCTTAGCTGTAATTTTGTAGCATCTCTTTTACTGTTTCAGCAGTTGTGAATATTCATGTGTAACTTGTTCTCATATTAGCTGTAGTTTCAGTTTTTCAGTTCTCAGCATTGTAATCCTGCGAATTTCCTTGGCAAATGTTGTTAGTTTTCCCTTTGTTTTCTTTCTCAGTTCATTGGTTTGTATATGATTTTGCTTATTAGTTTACCATAATCCTGTAACTTAGATAGTAAATCTGGTAGTCTGTGCATCAGTGTGCATCTAGTCATAATACCATTCCAATCTATAGCTGTAGCTGTACTTTTAAATTTCATTCACTTGCATAAAACTGCATCTAGTTTCAGGTAGGATAACTGCATCATTGTATTATATTGTGTCTAGTTTGAATTGTCTCATTCTGTAGCTAGTTCTAATTCAGGTTGTAAATTTATTAGGTTTTTGTTATTTTTAGTTTCCTTAGAATACAGTAAAACCATCTGTATATTTCCATTAGTTGATCATTGTCATGTTGTAGATTCCTCTCAGTTGTTTGTACTCAATATTGATACTCCTTATCTTTGCTTTACCTGCACAATTCTCTTTACTAATATTCTCTTTTAAGTATCCAGGTACCTGTGGTGCTGCTGTTCAAACTAAGGAAGAGAAGAAAGAAGAGCGAGACAACCTGTTGGTTGTGCCTAAACCCGGTCTTATACCGGCGGTATCGTGCCTCAACTTTAATATTCTTATCTTGAATGATACACCATCTTGCATGCAAACTGAACCACTGTTATCCACTGTCAAACCCATGCTATAACATCTTTTTGTATGATCCTGTGATATTTGAGTAGTATCTTTGCTCCCTGAAGTTGTTATTCTGTGATTTTTCATAACATTGTGTCTTTGTGCATTCATCTTCTTAAATCCTTGTCTCCCTGAATCGTGATTTGTCTAGTTAACTGGGTGTTTAACATATTGAATGGTATGTCTGTTAGGCTATGATTGTGACTTTTCGAGACCAGACCAATCATCTAGTTAGAATTCATCGAGAGGACGTAGTTGAAATCCCTGTTTCTAACGTAGAAAGACATGACCAACCTGAGACAATGGGTGACGAGATAGTCCAACCCCGCAATCTCAAAGATTACATGTACCCTACGAGGACAAGCCAGCCCTCTTGTATTGTTTTACCAGAAACTGCTGGTCATTTTGAGTTAAAGGCGAGCACGATCCATATGCTCCCTGTGTTTCGAGGGGTTGATGCTGAAAACCCTTACCACCACGTGAGAGATTTTGAGGAAATCTGTGGGACTCTCAGATTCAATCAGTTGACAGAAGAGTCCCTAAAATTGCGTTTGTTTCCTTTTTATTTGAAGGAAAAAGCCAAATCCTGGCTATATGCTTTGCGGCCTCATCCATTAGAACTTGGAATGATCTTACGAAAGAATTTTTCAAAAAGTTCTTCCCAAATCACAAGACAGCCACCATTCGTCAGAATATCAATAGTTTTGTTCAAATGGATGGCGAGACATTGTCCAAGTACTTAGAAAGATTCAATGATTTGTTACTTCAATGTCCCTACCATGGTTTCGAACAGTGGAGACTCTCAACAATTCTATATGAAGGGTTGGATTTCGCCACTCGATCCATGGTTGAAGCAATGTGCAATGGTGAGTTCACAAATAAAAGTGCTGACGAGTCATGGACCTTTCTACATGAAGTTGCCGAGAAAACTCAGCAATGGGAGTCTGTTAGAGAACCTAGGATGATAACCAACAGGGATAGTGTCCATAAGATGGAGTCTGCCTTTGAGGGTAATGCTAAAATAGCATCACTGGCTAGAAGAGTTGAGGCTTTAGAACTGGAGAAAAATATAAAATCTGCTGCTTCCACTTCTTGTAACCAAGTTGAGATGTCTATTTGTGCTGCATGTAATAGTTCTAATTATCTTGTTGATTACTGTCCACAATTGCATGTATTTCAAGAGTCCAGACCTGAACAAGCCCATATTTTGTATCAAAAGCAAGAACATAACCCTTATTCACAAACCTACAACCCAGGGTGGAGGAACCACCCTAACTTTTCATGGTCCAAGGGCCCTGTACAAGGGAATGCATCAGGTAACACACAAGGATATTCATATCCTAGAAACCCTCAGATACAATCATACACACAACATCCTTCTGAAAAGAAATTATCCAGCATTGAAGAAAGTGTCGGTCTGTTGACCCAAAATCTTTTGCAAAATTAGAAGTCCACTGACCAACGTTTCATAAGTCTAGAACTTAAGATGGGTCAGATCTGTGATGCTCTTAATGACAGGGAAAAGGGTAAGTTTCCAAGTCAGCTTGAACAAAACCCAAAAGGCACATTTCAGGCAAGTACGTCTACTTGTAATGAGACTGCACATGTTGTTACCACTCTTCGTAGTGGTAAAGTCATTGATAACAATGTAAGCATGCCTGAAAAGAGTGAGTCTGTGTCTAAGTCACAATTGCACGATACACCAGTTGTTGAAAATCAATCTGAGCATGTACCTAGACCTAAAAAATCTGATGATGTTAATGTTTCTGTGCCGTCAAATGCGCCTGTAGCTCCTTTCCCTCAAAGGTTGGAGCAGCAAAAGAAGGGATCGCAGTATCACGAGATATTGGAATTGTTCAGGCGAGTCAATATTAACATTCCATTTCTCGAAGCAATTAAGCAAATTCCTGCTTATGCGAAATTCCTCAAGGACTTGTGCACACAAAAGCGAAAGCTTAATGTGCACAAGCGTGCCTTTCTTGCTAAACAGGTAAGTTCTATTATTCAAAACAAGACTCCACCTAAGTTTAGAGACCCAGGTTGTCCAACAATCTCATGCAAGATAGGTGACCATACGGTCAATAAGGCGTTACTAGACTTAGGGGCTAGTGTGAACCTACTGCCATATTCGGTATATGTGCAGTTAGGTCTTGGAGAGTTAAAAGCAACACCTATAACTCTGCAATTGGCGGAAAGATCCGTCAAAGTTCCACGTGGTGTGGTTGAGGACGTTTTGATCAAGGTTGATAAATTCTATTTTCCTGTGGATTTCATTGTATTGGATACTCAGCCTGTGCAAAACCTAGACTGTCACATTCCTGTAATTTTAGGACGTCCTTTCTTGGCGACGTCCAATGCAATTATCAATTGTCGTAATGGAGTGTTGAAGTTGTCATTTGGTAACATGACTGTGGAGTTGAATATTTTTAATGCTAGCCAGCAACATTTAGATCTTGATGATGATGATGATGTGCATGAAATCAACATGATTGAAAGTTTGGTTCAAGACTCGTTGTCTAGTAACATGTTTGTTGATCCTTTGCATGCTTGCTTAAATAATTTCAACTTGGATTTGTTTGATGATGAATACATAAGTGAAGTGAATTCTTTGCTTGAATCTGCACCCCTCATGGACACGACTAAATGGAAAGCTAGAGTGGAGCCACTTCCACTCTCTGAATCCAAGTTTGTCCCATCTATTGTTGAGCCACCAAAGCTCGAACTGAAACCATTGCCTGATACTCTCAAATATGCATTTTTGGGTTCTTCTAATACTTTGCCTGTAATCATTTCGTCTGCTTTAGCTGTAGAACAAGAGAGTAAGCTTTTAGAAGTACTTAGAGAGCATAAAGAAGCATTAGGGTGGACAATATCATATATTAAGGGTATTAGCCCCACAGTTTGTATGCATCACATAAACCTTGAAGATAATGCTAAAACATCTAGGGAAATGCAGAGGCGACTAAATCCTAACATGAAAGAAGTTGTTATAGGTGAGATCCTTAAGCTTCTTGATGCGGGTATCATATACACGATTTCAGATAGCAAATGGGTTAGTCCCATTCAGGTTGTGCCGAAAAAGTCAGGAATTACTGTTGTTCAAACTGACAAAGATGAGTTAGTTCCTACTCGAGTGACCACAGGGTGGCGAGTTTGCATTGATTATAGGAAGTTGAATGCAGTTACAAGGAAAGATCATTTCCCTCTCCCTTTCATAGATCAAATGTTAGAAAAGTTGTCTGGGCATAGTTATTACTGTTTCTTGGACGGCTATTATGGTTACAACCAGATTCACATAGCACCCGAGGACCAGGAAAAAACTACATTTACATGCCCTTATGGTACATTTGCTTATCATCGCATGCCCTTTGGGTTGTGTAATGCACCCGCCACATTTCAACGATGTATGATGAGCATTTTTTCTGACATGATAGATGATTTCCTTGAGATTTTTATGGATGATTTCTCTGTGTTTGGATCTTCTTTTGATGAATGTTTGAGACATCTCACTCTTGTGCTGATTAGATGTAAAGATAAGAATCTGGTGTTGAATCGGGAAAAGTGTCATTTCATGGTAGACTCGGGCATAGTTCTAGGACATATCATCTCTGATAAAGGCATTGAAGTCGACAAAGCTAAAGTTGACCTTATTCAGCACTTGGCGCAGCCTCGCTCTGTGAGGGAGGTTAGATCATTTGTAGGCCATGCTGGATTCTATCGTAGGTTCATTAAAGACTTCAGTAAAATCTCTAGACCACTTTGTAATCTACTTGGTAAAGATGTTGCTTTTGTTTTTGATGATGCTTGTGTGCGTGCATGGGAAGAACTCAAAACTCTTCTAATTTCAGCCCCTATAGTCCGACCACCTGACTGGAAATTGCCATTTGAAATCATGTGTGACGATCCGATTTTCTTTGTTGGTCTTTGTTTAGGACAGCGTGTCGATAGACTTCCATATGTGATATACTATGCTAGCAAAACTCTTAATGATGCTCAACTTAACTACTCAACTATTGAGAAAGAATTGCTTGTTGTTGTTTTCGCATTGGACAAATTTAGGTCATACTTGATAGGATCTAAAGTCATCATATACACTGATCATGCTGCTCTAAAATTTCTTCTTTCTAAGAAAGATGCTAAAGCTCGTCTCATCCGATGGATATTATTATTGCATGAATTTGATCTCGAAATTCGAGATAAGAAAGGTTCGGAAAATGTTGTTGATGATCATTTGTCTAGACTAAATGTTGAGTCTTTTGATGATTCCTTGCTTATTAGAGAGTCTTTTCCCGATGAACAATTAATGCTTGTATCTGAGTTTCCTTGGTTTGCTGACATTGTGAACTATCTTGTTACGGGAAGAATGCCTTTGCATTGGTCTAGACAAGACCATTCTAAGTTCTTGGCTGAAGTTAAATACTTCTTTTGGGATGACCCATACCTGTTTAAGTACTGCCCGGACCAAATCATTAGGAGATGTGTCCCCAACAGTGAACAAAAAGATGTGATATCTTTTTGTCATGGCCAAGCATGTGGAGGCCATTTCAGTGCCAAGAAAACTTCTGCAAAGGTCTTGCAGAGTGGGTTTTATTGGCCATCGTTGTTTAAAGACTGCCATGCTTATTGTATTACTTGTGAACTTTGTCAGAAATTAGGAAGTATTTCCAAGAGAAACATGATGCCGTTGCACCTATTCTGATTGTTGAACTGTTTGATGTGTGGGGAATTGATTTCATGGGACCATTTCCTAATTCTGAAGGTAAATTGTATATCCTTGTTGCTGTTGATTATGTTTCTAAGTGGGTAGAAGCAATTGCGACCAAAACAAATGACCACAAGGTGGTTCTTTCGTTCTTAAAGGAATACATATTCTCTCGTTTTGGCACCCCTAGAGCTATAATCAGTGACGGTGGTTCACACTTTTGCAATATGTCTTTTGAGTCATTGGTTCGCAAGTATGGCATAACTCATAAGGTTGCAACCCCGTACCATCCACAAACCAGCGGGCAAGTAGAGGTTTCAAATAGGGAGATTAAGCACATTCTTGAAAAGACGGTTAACCCGTCTAGAAAAGATTGGTATTTGAGATTGAATGATGCTTTATGGGCTTATCGAACAGCATATAAAACTCCTATTGGCATGTCTCCTTCACTTGTGTACGACAAGCATTGTCATTTACATGTTGAATTAGAACATCGTGCATATTGGGCTATAAAGAAACTTAACTTTTCTCTTGATAAGGCAGGTACTCAACGTAAACTCCAACTGAATGAATTGGAGGAACTGAGGAATGATGCTTATGACAGTGCAAATATGTACAAAGATAAAATAAAGGTGTTCCATGACAAGCGCATTTTGCGCAAATCATTCACACCTGGCCAAAAAGTTCTGTTGTACAACTCACGTTTGCATCTTTTTCCAGGTAAATTGCGTTCTAGATGGACAGGCCCGTTCTTGGTGAGAACAATATTTCCTCATGGAGCTGTAGAACTCGAAGACGTAGCAATAAAGAACGTCTTCAAGGTCAATGGGCAAAGATTGAAGCCATTCCTTGAACCAATTCCACCTGAAATTGAAACAACCGACCTGGAAGATCCCATCTACGTGGACTGAACTAGTTCACCCCTTGTACATACCACAGGTTTAGAATTCCATTGTCTCTCCTTGCTTTCTTTTGTTTTCAGTTTACTAGATTAGCTTTTGCTGTATATAATCTTTTCTGTTGTGATATCTACCCTGTTGTTTGCTTTGGACATACTCTACTGTCTCTGGTTTGGCAACACTTTTTGGATCCGGTACTCTCTAACCTTTCTTTATTTTCATGAACTTCATGACTTGTTATAATTTGTGTATCCTTAGAAATATTGAGGACACTGTTTAACATAGGTTTGGGGGTATTGAGTAGATATCACATGAACTTAATGCATAGCAATTTGGTATGTTTTGAATCTTGTGAATGGGTAACATTTTAGAAAAAAATGAAAAATTGAGCTCACTTACCTTGATCTGTGATACCTGTGCATGATATAAAATCTTAGGATTCTTAGCCTAGATGATAAGGCACCCCTGATTCTAGCACAATTCACTTGTTGATAAGAAACTTGCACATGCACGATCTACCAATGTATGTATGGCCTCGGGCAGGTGTTTTATCAGTTAAGTAGGCTGCCAATCATCTAGAATACTGAATGAGACTTGACTAGCTTGTTCTTTGGTTGGCTGGGATAGAAGGTGGAGGATATGTTAAGAAAAGCAACCACTGAATTTGACCGGGTGCATCGAAAAGGGCTACCTCTTGCTAAAAGTGTCATGTAATGTATTTTTGAGCTTTTGAGTAAAGTTGTGTCATGTTTGTATCTCTTGTTATTGCAAATTCAGTTGAAAAATCAGTTACATCAAAAAAAAAAAAAAAATCATTTGTATGAAAGAATCATCTATAAGAAAAGAAAAGAATCATCCATTGTCTGTTATTATAAAAAGTTAATGTTTTCTCTCTTGCCTTAAAATGAGATAGTAGTCTATGTAAATATGCAATCAATGTTTTGTTTTGTTATGTGTCGTGTAATAAAGCAATGGAGGGTGTAGCCATCGATGTACAACGCGGGTAAACTGAAATATCACCAACCCTTAGGTGAACATTCACAATTCTCGTAAAGCCGGAAAGCTAGCTTGGCTTTGAATTCAGTTCTTAGCCTAAAAACTATCTCTTAGCGATTGGCAGTCATAACTTCTGGTCATTCTATAAACATGTGTAGATACACTTTACACTCTTATCATATGTCTTTAGTTATTTCAGTGCTAGAATTGTGCCTTTGAAAGCTAGACCGACATATCCGATTCTTTGTGAGCTAAAACTGAATTGCACGGAGTCACATTTCATGGAATCGAGCTTATATTTTGTCATAAGAACTTTTTGGGTATATTTTGTCTAGCGCCAGTGGCGTAGGTAGGACTTTTTGGTTTTGTAGTTTACTCGAGGACGAGCAAAATGCAGGTTTGGGGGTAT
>JAJJWW010011126.1:0-14991 GCA_023531295.1 Papaver armeniacum
AGTTTCATCTTTACTATTTTTTAAGTTTAAGTAAGGATGAATCCATTTTCATCCTTGCAATTTTTTTATGTCCATTTCACCCATATTAATTTTTACTCGTCCATTTGAACCATGTTTTAAAAATATTTGAAAAAATGACCCATTTTTCCTGACCAAAATAATTATCCAGGCGAGATTGGGGTATACCAGAATTAATGGGGTATACCCAATTTCAAGGGGACATGGTGTGTCATTATTAAAAAGGGTGATTTTACTTTAATACCCTTGAACTAATTAAATCTTAAAAATAAACTCATTTCTTAATTTCATTAACCCTAAAATTAAAAAACTAAACAACTCTTAATCTTCTCTTCTTCTTCTTCTTCTTCTTCTTCTTCTTCTTCTTCTTCTTCTTCTTCTTCTTCTTCTTCCATCAACCAAAGTCATATAAAAATCTTCAACTTTGATTTTCCAAAAAAATTGTTGACTCTGCAGTAAAAAGAAGACTATAAATGATGTTTAAACTCAAACCCATCATTGTGTTGTGTGATTGATTGTTATGTTAGGTTGGAAATCGAAAATTATGATTTTGTGTTTTTGGTCGGCAAGGTCGTAACATGCATATCTTCGACTTTTCATAACATCCATGGCGACTGATCAGAATTTTTTTCAACAGGTAGGGGGGTATTTTTTTGAAGACTTTGCCGACTTATACCGCCAGGAGGGTTTTTTCAACCGCCGGCGGTTTTTTTGTAGACCTTGCCGACTAATATTTTTCAACAGCCCTCTCGTGTGTCAAAAAAATAAAGTCGTGATGTTCTTCATTTAAATACCTTGCGGACTTATCTCCCAAGGGGTTTTTCAACATGTTGGCGTGGTATTTTTCACCGGTGCTGGGTTTTTTTGGTAGACCTTGCCACTAATATTTTTCAATAGCCATCTCCTGTGTGTCAAAAAAAAATAAAGTTGTCATGTTCTTCATTTAAATACCTTGCCGGCTAAAATTGGTCAGCATTTTATTCAAACAAAGACCATGCCGGCCATATATAGGGCACCTTATTCAAACCTCTACCTTGCCGACCTTTGACATTTTTGAAAACCAAATTTTTTGATCTTAAACGAACTCACAAGACGGATTAAAGGTTTAATCTACTGAATTTTTATTTTCAAAATTTTATCTAAACTCAATTAATTATCCTAATCAGTTTTTTAGTGTTAATTATAAAGTAAGGCATTTTGCCATTTTGAAAATATTTGGTTAAGGGGTAACCTCTTTTACTTCAAAATGATCCTATTTTGTCTTATTGGGTATACCCCAATTAGTTTGGGTACCCCATCTTACCGGGATAATTATCTAGAGTCCTGACCAAAATAATTATAATACACATTCCTCTATATATATATATATATATATATATATATGCTGGGATAGCTCAGCTGGGAGAGCATCAGACTGAAAATATAAAGGTCAAGTGTTTTGTTCGACCCATGCACCCAGTTTCATTGGTTTTCTGTGTTATCTTTTGTAACATGTTAGATGAGTTTTGTCTGTCCCCAGTTTCATTGGTTTCTGTGTTATCTTTTGTAACCTTTTTGATGAGTTTTTATCAAAATCAAAACCTAAGAAAATTGAAACCAAAATAGATAGAAATCCTCTTATACCCAAAACAACCAAAATCTGACTGTTGATGAACAATGGAATTCATATATGACCGAATACAAAAAGATTTTATGTGCAAAGATAGTGATAAAACAAACGGAAAATGGGTCATTTGTCCAAAAAGAAAAAAAAAAATTTAATACACGGTTCAAATGGACGAGTAAAAAATTTTATGGGTGAAATGGACACAAAAAAAATAGCCAGGATGAATCCAGTTTCATCCTGGGCTTAAACTAAAAAAATAGCGAGGATGAAACTCTGGATGCATCCTGTAAATTAAAAATAAGAAAGTATTTGAAAATGGGATGGATGAAACTAGTTACATCCTGCCTATTTTTAAATTTTTGTCCATTTAAATGATATCAAATTCTAAATGTCCTTTTCACCGGGAAATTTTAATTTTGGTCTTTTTAACCAATTTTGTGTAAAACAAATACTATTTTGGTAAACACCGTCTCAATTTTTATTTACTAGTGCTTTCCTAATATGTAAAATCTCTCGGAATTGAACTTATGACATGACTTCATGTATATTGTCAAACCTAGTAAATAATACTCCCTCCGTTCCGATTTACTTGACGTTATAGAGTTTTTCACGCAGATTAAGAAACAACAGAGAGAGTAATTTTTTTCCAAACCTACCCATATTAATGGCTTCCTAAAATTTTAAACCACCTAGTTTTTAGTTTCTAAATAATGTAAATTACGAATCCCATTGTAATTTACTTGGGATAAACAAAATATTCCATCCAAATCCTTGGAATAATCATTTATCTGCTGATTCCAATGAGAATTAATAGAATGTTGTGATTCCAAAGCAAGGGTAAATCAGTGAGGGTTTGGGGAAAATACTTAAACCCTCATCTATTTTGGAAGGGTCTTGTTAACTTGTATACCCGTATACATGTTAAGGTTCACTAAAACAACAATTTTCTGCATTGGAAACTAGATTTGTTTGTTTTATTGTATTGAAATCAGTAATTCTTTGCATTGGGAACAAGATTTGTTGTTTTTAGTGCAAGAAAAACCAATTTCTAGTAGAATAAGACAAAAAAACACAATTTCCAAAAAAAAATAAAATAATTCTTTATTAAACCTTAACATGCATACGGATATACAAGTTAACAAAAGCCATTTTGGAACACAAAAAAAAATACCCTAAAACATCAAGTAAATTGGAACGGAGGGAGTATACAAATTTCAAATAATCTTATCTAAATTTTTACATTTTGAGATGGGGAAATGGATCAACCAATAGTGCTGCTTATAAGTTACTTCTGTCCATACCTCCAAACAAAAATAATATCGTACTTCCCAATTAGTTGAGATTCATTGGGTGTTTGACACATGTCCAAAGCCTATTTTGTTCTTTTTATTATAATGTTGTAGTTGTTTATTTTGTTTTCATAGGTTCTTGTGTCCCTTAATCCTTGGATCCTGATTAACTTTTTGTTGGATAGTATCTCATTGGTACTTGAAATCCTCTAAAGATCAATTCACATGGCCTCAACCAATACAACAACATAAAAAAGTTATATGTATAGACAAAGTACAGAACCTCAAAACCATAAATACAATTATTATGCCTTGTCATTCTTACTACTGTGGATGTAAATTTCATTACTGTAATCTCCAAGTTGTTGTACTTTCTTCTGCAACTAGTTCAAGTTCAAGTTCCAAGCAAATGGTTATACTTCAGGCTAAAAATGGTATGATGGACACTGACTTGGTTTATAGTGCTACTTGGTAATTTCCAGGTTCCAAGTAAATTGTTCTCCTTGGAGCTAAGGTTGGTAACGTTTCTCAGCTAAAGCTGCCATATTTGCTAGATCAAGGTTTTGATTCTTTTTTCCTAAGGTACTTGAAACGAATAAAAACAACAAATCGACACCCATAAGTTATGTCGACATATGGTACAGAGTAATGTACTTACTAATTATGCTTTAGCTTTGCTCTCTCATTACAGAAAACCTTAATAATGCTTCCTTGCTCCTTCTGCTATCAAAAATTATGAACATTAATATAATTTTGTATAACTACAGAATGACTGTTTTCCAGCGAGGAGTTCCATCTACAACGGAGCAGAGTTCTCTAAAGCAGTAGAATTCCGCAGCATGAATTTTAGTATCACATGTGAAAAAACATTAAATACAAACTTCAAAAGAGCTATCATTCGAAAAATAATAATAACAATTTAAAGACTTAAAAGCCTAGACAAATAAAGCTTCCACGTTGAACGGTGAGGAAATCCTCGCTTCCCATTAGGCGAAATAGACCTTTTTTTGAGTTTTTGTGAAACCAGCGTTTTAGTGAGGACACTTGTCAATATATGATTGGTTTAAATTTAAAAGAATTGGAAAAGATTAAAAAGGAAACCAAATTCAATTTGGAATTCGTGGAGATATTTAGACGAGGACACTTGGAAACGTATGATTAATTTAAAATTACAAACTTAAAAGAAAACCCAACTCACCTATTTGAAATTTTATGAAAGTCCAAGTTCAATTTGAAACCAAGTAACTACTATATTTTTTTTTCCAAATTAATATATAAAAGGGAAAAAAGTCCACATATTTTGTACAAAAATAAAAGGAAAAAATAAATAAAATCTACACGTATTTTCCACCTATTAAATGTATTTGCCCCGTCACACCAAATAAAAAATACATCACAACGGGCGGGCAAAGTCCCGCGCACATAAAATGAAAAATGCATCGCCACGGGGTGGGTTGATGCCCCGCGCACCCCAAAACAAAAATACATTGACACGGGGCGGGGCGAAGCCCCGCACACACCAAGTTATAAAATATGCACATATTCTCCACATATTTAATGTATTTGCCCCTCCACACCAAATCAAAAATACAAAAATGCATTGCCACGGGGCGACGCGATGCCCCGCGCACACCAAGTTATAAGGAAAAAATGAATAAAATCTGCACATATTCTCCACCTATTTAATGTATTTGCTCCGCCATACTAAATCAAAAATATATGGCCACGGTGCAGGGAAGTCCCACGCACACCAATTAAAAAATACATTGTCACGGGGTGGGGCGAAACCCTGCGCACACCAAGTTAAAATGAAAAATAGACCCGGTGCGTACCACGGGCACAACATTTAACTTTAGAAAAGTCCACATAAACTTTCCGTGAAAAGAGCGCTCAATGTACGATTTATCAATAAAATTAAACCCGGGCCATAGTAATGGGCAAACAAATCTTGAATATTTTGAATTAAGATGGAACCATGTGGGTTCTACTACGACTGAATTTGTCTCTTTAAAATTGCTCCAATGATTCAACATTCTTGACTAGTACGGTCGTGTTTGGTATCCTGGATATCCCATCCTAAGTTGGGTTATCCAGTAAATAACTGTTAAAATGTGTTTGTCTCATTGCAATTCCAATCCTGGATAAGGATTACTAAACCTTCCTTGATTTTAGGAAGCTAAAAAAGTGAGTTTAAGGTATTCTTTCAAATACACGGGATATATGTATCCTCACCGGGTTAGACAGGTTATTTTTCTTTAAAATAAGTATTTGGCTAAGAAATAATTGTTTATATTAACATATTTCTGTATTCAAACAAACACAAGTTAACCTAGCTCAAGATATGATAAAATTTTAGACAAACACCATTAAAACTAACCATTAACAAGGTTATCATAGATTAAATTAGGATGAACTTTTCCAGGATATGTTATCCCGTTTCCAAGCTCCCAAACAGACCCGTAAAAAAAATGACTAAAATAACAACTCGAAAATTGGTATTTGCTTTGCAGGGCCGTCTTAGAGTTTTGGAGTGCCCTAGGCGAACTTCAATTTTGAGGCCTTTTTATGTGATAGTTAGTCAAGAACATAAGCAATTTTTTAGTTTTGGAGATAAGTTTGCATACTTCTAAAAACGATAGTTCACATTTAGCTTGGCGGTCGAAGGCCTTCGATTTTTTTTTACAGTTGTTTTAGGTTAGATTTCGGGTCGTATACTTCCAATTTGGCATAAAACATCCAAAATCGATAACTAGCATATAATAAGTGTTGTTTTTAGTTGTTACAGAACTATTTGTAACAATTATAACTGTTACAACTCTCTGTTATATTTGTAAATGTAACAAAATCATTTAGCAACACTTATGAATTGTAAACAAATTTTTTTGGGCCCCCAATAATTTGGGGCCCTAGGCGACCTCGTAGCTCGCCTGCACCCTAAGACGGCCATGTGCTTTGGTTCCAGAAGATTAATCTTCTGACATGTACCAATAAAACTATCAGAAGTACAATCAACAACCTAAAAACTCAATACACTAGTGGAAAATGAGTTTTTTAAGTCTGATTAAAATTTATAAATATGACTCCCCCGGGCTTTCTTTATATATTGGGCTTCCCATGGAAGTCATTTTTCACGAAAAAGCAAATCGAGCCCCCATAGCAGCCGTAATACAAGAGGGCAGTTTGGGAAATATAAGTGCCTCCACGTGGACTTATATTATGACTGTTAAGGGAACTTGTTCTTCTGGTCCCACTTCAGTTAAGACTGTGTTGGAAAATTGTTTCTATAGGTTTCCAGAAACAAATCTTATCTACACCTCGGTATGCCTCTTCTGATCACTTCTCTCTCGGTTCTTTCACAACCTGCTTCTCTCTCAATTTTCTACCACAACCTCACTCTCATAGATCGAACCTCACAGATCGAGCCTCTCACTTACAAATCGAAGATTAATCATAACCCGTTTCAAAATCAAAGCTCATATATCAACAGAAATCAAAAGGAAACACTTTTTGTACCCCTGTATCGATCTGAATATATCGATTCATCATCAAAGACATCAGCTACCATTATTGCTACTATTTCTGGTGGTGGTGAAGACTCCAAGAATAAAATTTCGTCAGGTATAAACCTTATTGTTGTTACTTGTTCTTTTCCACTTTTGCTTGATTTTCTTATTTTTGCTTGATTATGCAATTTTTGTTTTCGATTATTGTATTTGAAGGAGTTTTAAAGCATGGGTTTTCTTCGAAATTGAAACATCAGCTTTGGTGATTTCTACTCACAAACCCGAATCTGTTGATTCCTTGGTATGCCTTGAAATCCTAAAATGAAATCAGAATTTTAGTAAATTTTTGAAACAGAACCCTAACTATGTTTTTGTTGTTTTTTAATGTTTAATTGGCAGCCATTAATCTCTAAACAAGCGCTTTATTTAAACATACTGGAAGAACCAAAGTTCACCAATAACTTCATTTAGGCAGAGAAGGGGTTTGAGGTTTATTGTGTTTCTGTTTTGGGTGATTTAGGTTTGAGGTTTGGAATCGACAGTAAATGCAGCTAAGAAATCCGGGGTTTTGAGTTCTAGAATTGTTTCTTGAGTTGGTGAAGTTTTTCAATTTTTCGATTGTTTGTCTGATAAAATCTGTATGGTTTTAGCCTATTAGGTTAGTTGTGAAATGGGATTTGATATGAATCATGATGGATTTTTTTTTTGTGTGTGTTTGATGTTTGCAGGGATGTCTTCTTGATAGTAAGGAGAGTAGTTTATGTAAGTACTAATTTTTCACATTGATGTTTTTTGTGTACTTTGTTTGATGTTCACTAGAAATGTATGGATACTCTGAATTGGTAATATGCTATCGTAGGAGCTTGAGTGGGCTATTATCATACGTTTATCAATTCGTCTCTTTGACCATCACTCCTACCACTAGTTCATAATCTAAAGGACTGAACATAAACCACTATGTTCTGACTCTGTAGTAACCTGAGGTTAGGCGATAGATATGGAGATGATATGTTGAATGGAGGTTTAATTACTAATATGTAAGATGATTTTATTTTAGATTTTTATATGGTTAACAAAATCTTATAGGATTTATATCGAATCAGACCTCAGCCACTTTGTTCCTCTTACAACATGATCTTTACGTATATGTGGAAACCAGGGATCGATATTAGTTTTACAATGAACCAACCAATTTGAGTTTCTGTTTCTTGTCACTTTATTTTACTTCATCTAGAAAATTAGTAGAAACTTGGTATCAAGTGGTGTAGAAATTGGATTTGAATGGATAAAGTCAATGTTTGTCAGTACTGTACTAATGATATAACCAGGCCGACTCGAATGAGTGAAAACTCATGCTTGTGATTGGCAGTAAAATAAAAGGCTGTTTAATTTGTTACTATACAGTACTTGGATCCGTGCATGAATTGTACGTTGCTGTTACTGATTGAATGTAGCATCCATTTGCTTTTTCAATGACATCAAATTAAGAAAGGTTTATGGGTAATCGATGTGTTGAAACTTTGTTGATTTTTGTCATATTAGTTTCTTTATACATTTTTAGAGTTAACTGTAAGCTAGTCTTCTGATTTCAATAGGTGTATGCTTATAAAGTAGGAAGAAGGAACTTAGTGAATGTTCATGAGTTAGTTGTATTCTCATGGTGAATCTCCCCTTTTAGCTCAACGAGGCCTTAGATAACACAATCATATTTGCATTTGGGAACTAATGAGGACACTATATTGTAGAGACTTGAGGGGTAGATTTATACTCTTAGGTTTGAAGGGTACATTTACATTTTTTGTATGACACCACGTTCTTATAGAATTAGCATGATCCTATGCTGTTGCTTCCACCCCTACGTTACATCATTCTAATGATTAAGCTAATAAGTAATAATCTCATCTTATCTCTTTTCGCCACCTTTATGTAATGTTGATGACTTGCTCTGCTAGGGGTGGTGATGATTTGTCTGAAATATGGTATGTGTTTTTTGTTAGGTGGTTGCCGAGTTGCGGGTACTGTTCCTGTACTCTGGATTGTGGAGACCGTTAATGGCGATGATGGTAAGCACTTTGAAGTTACTCTCATATGCGTTATTGTTTGATTCATATAGGTGATCTTGCAGGATTATGTAACTTTATTATATACTAATGCATATAGCTATATTTGGTTTCTGTTGCTGACAATCAAAAGGAGTAGAGTGCTCATTTTGCGAATTGTGTGATTTATCTATATTTGATGGTTATCCAGTTTCGAGTATTTATTTTCTTTTTGGTATAACTGCTGTAAGATATACTTTGCTCTATTCAACGATGTGTATTTGAATATGCAAGTAGAAAATGAGTTAACTGGTTCCTCTTTTTGACGTTCTTCTTTTAGTTTCATGTTTTATATTTTGCTTGTACTTGGTGTAACACAGTGTTAAGCTCCACTAATTTCAACATCTGTAGCTGAATCAAACTTATGTGTCAAATTCTATTAGTTGAATGTTGTTGGTTTTTGCTTATAGTTTTTCCTTGTATCTTCTTAAGTTTTCTATGTGAACAACTTGTTTTGTGTCGACTGCATATTTCCTGTAAACTTTTGTTTTCAGGCTTATACATACCATATGAATATGGAATCACTTTAAACTTTTTGTTTTATTTTCAAGGCCTGTAATTATGACTTGTGATGTCTTTGCGTAGCTTGCTCTGATTGTTATTTTTGTTTTCTCTTTGGTGTTGTCGCAGATCAGTGGGGAAGATTGTTAACCTGGATAAGGCAGATGCACATGTTTCGATAAACAAGGCAAGGATTGAGCGTCAAAGCCATAGACTCACAGTTGAGGATCCTGTAACTATTTGTGCATTTCTCGAGGTATGCTTTCTCCTTCTTTTTTTTGTTGTGTTAGCATAGATTTTAATCGAGTTTTTGGTGCGCATATAATTCAGGGAGTATGTTACTCACAAAACAAAATTTCTATATGAATTGAATGACAAGAAGTTACATCAAGTCTAGAATGCTTTGAAGATCAGGTTACTTGATGTTTGTAGAGAATTGTATGTTTGTGAGAATTGCATGTTTGTGAGAATCATTCATACTATGCTGCCAAAAACGTTTTTGTTAAACATCTAATGGGAGAACTTATTTCGCTGCAGGTATACTATTCTGATCAGTTCGACAACTCAGTTCACCTTTTTGCTGGTTTTAGTTTATTTCATCGTCTGTAGGTTGGTTTCCATCGATTGTAAGAAAATACATCTTTAAGAACCTAAAATGGTGGCAATTCAGTAGTTGTGTAGAGTTTTCTGGGGTCTTGAACTCAGTGTCAGTTCAATTCACATGTGAATGCAGTTAATATTGTACAATAAATTTCAAATTTTGAATGGAATGGTGAATGTCTTGATCAGTTTATCAAATGAACTTCAAATTTAAGTTTAATGAATTCATAATCTTAGGTTCAGTCTGAAATACCAGTTAGATTGTTGGTTCAGACGAATCAGCTTTTTAGAAATTATTCCGCCAGATAAGACTTCCCAAATCTATAGATCAACTTTTACAGGTGCTAAAATTAAATTAATGAAAGGACTGTGTCGGCCAGCATTTATTATTGGACTGATGAAGGAAGTCCTACTTTAATAAATTAAAAGAATCTCAGAAGCAGTCCTTTTGAGAAATAAGACTCCAGGATTGGGGCTCCCAAAAGCAGTCCTATTTAGAGGTTTTAATGCTTTTTCTGACAGACTTTTTTTTTTTGCATTTTCCACTAGTGATACCATCCCTCACTCCAGAATAAAAGTGGCATTGGTAGAGCTTACCCTCTCTCCTATTGGCTGGTGAGCGTAACCTCGCACTCTCATTGGCTCTTTGAGAAACCATTTGTATTCGTCGGATGAAATTTCGTTAGATATGGTGTGTTGATCTGACAATGTGCGGTGTAGATTGGACACACGCGACAGACTCATTATTTAGAAAAAATTCAATATTACTTTCGTGTATTTATTGTGAAAATCTAGAAAATAAAGAAAACTACTATATTAATTTTGGACATTTATGATTAAATTAAAAAAAAATCAATTCAACATATATATGGAATAAAATAATAAGCTTTATATTTTTTAAATCTTTTATAATTTCATGTATTTATTTTAAAAAATCCAGAAAATAAAAGAACTACTAAATTAATTTCGTACATTTATGTCTAAATAAATAAAAAAAATCAATTCAACATATATATGGAATAAAATAATAATATTTATATTTTTAAATCTTTTATAAAGAAAAAAAATCTAGAAATGACAAAGAAAACTACTATATTAATTTCGGATATTTATGATTAAAATAAAATAAAAATTAATTCAACCTATTTATGGAATAAAATAATAAGATTTATATTTTTTGACTTTTAAAATTTCATGTAAAATCCAAAAAATCTAATTTATATTTTTGTGGATCATTTTTAAAGTAAAAAATCTATGGATATATTATAGTATAAAAAATATGATTTATACTATAAATACTGAATGCAATAATAGACAAATATCTTATAAAAGGAGAAAATAGAGAAGGAGACCCAAAATAGAGGGGAAAAAGAAGGGAGAAATTCTATTCATATGTACAATAGACAAACATTAGAGCCTCTATTTATAGGGCTAGACACAAGGGCATCCCAGTAATAAACGGGATTTGCCCTAGATATTGTTAACATAATTACACGTTTATAACACTCCCCCTGATGACATTGTGTCTAAGCTAATTGCCTCGTTAAAACCTTGTCATGAAATTCCAAAAGGATAAAACCTGATCGAAGGGAAAAGAGTACAATTGAGAAAACTTAGAAAAAATTTGGACACGCAAATGTTGCCTCATTAAAACCTCGACAAGGAAAACCCAAAGGGGAAAACCTTGATGAAGGAAAAGAGTACAACGTGATAGTCCAGCAAAATACCTTCTAATTTGATACTCCCCCGATAAGTACTTTAGTTAAATCTTGGCTTGCAAATCTTCGAGTCGAGCCAATTTCGGTAAACGAATTTCTTGAATGCTGGAGATACCAATGCTTTCGTGAGAAATTTTCAAGTAGATGAAGTCTTCTTTTGTGTTAGTCTTCTAATGGTAGTTTTCTCGAGTCTTCACACTTCTTTAAGTACATTGAGGACTTTCTTCTTGGATTCCTAGCTTCTCGGAGATGATTTGCAGAAGTAGTTGATGTAGTTTCTTCAACAAAGTGCCAATATGCAGTTATAGTACCATAGGTGAGTAAAGTTTGTGATCATACCATATATGGATCAAAATGATATCCAAATTTCTAAGGGTTGTTATGTTGATGTGGTCTAATAAAACAGAATGACCCTAGTTAATGGTGGAATCCACCAAATAACCAAAATTATACAACTCCCTTGGATGACCACCATGTTGAATAAATTGCCTCACTAAAACCTTGCCAATAAAACCCAATGGGAAAAATTTAGGTGAAGGAAAAAGAGCACAAATATCAACATTTTGAAAGAAAACGTCAACAAGATGTTGCCTCGTTAAAACCTTGTCAGGAAAACCACATGGGACAAAACCTGAAACGAAGGGAAAAGAGTACAACTTTTGACGTAAATATAGATGCTAACCCAATTATATGAGTTTTACAAAAGAAAAGCATCAAAATAATAACTCTAGTCTATTTCAAAGACGAGTTTAAGCTAGCATAATTCCAACTGCTGTTTTGAGAAAGAAAGAAAAAAATAGAATTCATGCTGCTAAAGCGTGGATTTTTGTGTTTTTAAGGACTCCTCAAGAGACCCATAAAGTTGATAGCATCAACTAATTAATCCGGATTTTTGGTTTTGTACCAAATTTCTAAAAAAACACATAAAGGATTGTTAACTTGACATAATCAAGTCAAGTGGCTATTTAATATAATTTGAATCCTACAAGGATTACAAATTTGAACCCAAATCTCGATCACATACGAGTCCTTCAAGGACTACCACGCTAAATATGTCTTATAATAAGAACACTTGTTGAACCAACTTAGGGTCTGATCAAAAAGAAAACCTCAAATCGTTTTTCACAAATTAACGTATTTCTGATAACGCATTACGACTACACCAAACCGTAAGTAATAGGCTTGGCAATTTTAAGGTGTTAAGTCTTGGATCCAAAATTTGCGATCGAGAAATTATAATAATCCAATCGATATGGATTACATGCCAACCAATCACATATGTCGATATCCCTCTGCAGAGGTCGGGGTTCACAACCACCATCATTTATTATTTCAAAAGATAATATAAACGAATATTCGACAATTTATAGCTTACTACGATCCCACATAATTCCTAAATGTATGCATACTTTGAAAAATTCAAAATTTATCGTACCAAAGGCCCATGGGCGTTATAATCACTTTTATTCAAATGAGGAGATATGAATTTTGAGAATGTGAATCGTATTATCACAGATTCCGTTGAAGCATATTTGTAGCCTATATAAAAATGCTACATGCTCGCTATAGATGTGATTGGATTTGTCTTTTCAAATGACATGTTTATTGAAAGCTAAATGAGATTCTTTTCGCTACTGCTTAATGGCAAGCCTTTTGATTTGATCATGATGGGAGAGGATCGATATAACCTTTAAGTTAATTAATGTCATCTTTTGATATCAGATATAGTCTCCCCCCCGATTATGGCATGGAAATAATTGTATCTCATATACGAAATCAATTTTCGTAAAGTATTATCCGATTAATTTGAGGACATATACTTAGAATAATTTCTCGGATTTTAACAATACCAAAGTTGGACAAAGAGATATTGAATCCAAGAATCATTAAAAATTATCCGAAAAATGTAATCCACTTGATATACAAATTGAACAAAGCATGGATTTTATTGGTTACAACCAAAAAGATACAAAATATGCAAATAAATCTCCAAATAATTCCATGACCTCAACGACATGAGATTGTAGACACTTTATTTTTCAAAAAGAAATTAAATTCCAAGATCAATATAGTCACAACAATGACTAATAATAATGGCTAACAAGTAAGGTGGCAACTCCTTTGATCTTTAGTGTCCAATTCCAACTACAAGTAGAACTATTTCAAATTTTGGAGAATATTAGGATGAAAAAATAAAATAAAGATTGTTCAATATCTCTAGGGAATGCAACAATTTTAATTTCATCAAGTGTTTGTAATTCCGAATACCATAATAACGATATCTCATTTCGTCGATAGAGAAAACCACTTTAATTGGCTTATATGATTCTTTTTAAGAAAATAAAGAAATCATAATCGTTAATTAATCTTTGTAGAGCAAACCTAACTTTTTTTTGATGAAGATTTTCTAGAGGAATAGAAATCAAAAGAAATTGGCCAAAATACTTATAATGCCAATTTTTTTCATTATAGATAATTTATGGAGAAATCTATCACTGATTTGGTAAAACGATATACCAAAATCATATATGACTAGAAAAAAATTAAGTTTACTATGGAAAATCCATTATGTGATAAAGAGTGGTTTGGAAAATAATAGAAACCAAATACGAATCACATGACCATTGTTCAATGGACAATGATACCAATATGAATTGGCCGGAGGTTTTTCAACCATGCATGTGATTAATTATCGTAAAGGTAAGATTGGTGATTACAAGTTCATTAGGAAATAGAAACGTAAAACCATCTTTTGATGGAATTATTATTTTTTTTCTCAAAAAAAAAAAGAGAAAGGAAATCAAATTTATTTGCTAAAATTGATCACTGCGCTTTATTTGGATTCACCAATGGATATCAATTGCTCCAAAAAAAAAAAATGGTTACATTAATAACCTTGGAGGTGGAAGATAGGTAAACAAGATCCATTGACCTTGATATTTTACCACATTTATAGAGATCGCGGTAGATTAAATTGATATATGCTAATCAATAAAACCATCAAAGGTATATGTATTACAAACTTAAAAGAAAATAATATATAGAAATCAATTTAAGAACTTATTAAAAGCATTCGTAACCCGTTTGCTGCTCCTAAATCATCGTTCATAGGCCATTAAACAACCGACGGGAGTTAGAAGACTTATGGAGACAAGTCTTACACCATGATCACGTGCATAGTTGATATCTTGTTTTATCAACACTCCATCAGTTCATATCATTCCTGCAAAAATTACAACAAGTAGTTACAACTTTAAAAGTGATGAATCATACATATAACATTAAATAAAGAATATAGCTAGTGTCGGGAAAGAAAACAAAATCCTTCTTCCGTCTCTTTTATGCAGACGACTTTGCATATCCATCAAATCGTATATTTTTGATATGGTTTCAATCCGAGGTTGCTTATGGTGTGGCTTTATCATGAGATGCCCGGTGATTAGAGCTTCGTGGCGTGATAAATCTTATAAAAAAGGAGAAAATAGAGAAGGAGACCCAAAATAGAGGGGAAAAAGAAGGAGAAATTCTATTCATATGTACAATAGACAAACATTAGAGCCCTATTTATAGAATTAGGACACAAGGGCATCCCAGTGAATAAAACGGGATTTGCCTATAGATATTGTTAACATAATTACACGTTTATAACAAAATATT